>JALBZB010000176.1:0-42491 GCA_038050625.1 Pythium sp. MPC-2022a
AATAGAAGGAGTCTTTTGTGCGGTCCCTGTCGGTGCAGGAGACCAATAGAAACGCATCGTTGCTCTGCAAGGCGCAGGCAACAGAGAACTGTGTTCATTGCTCTGTATCTGCAGGCAATAGAAGCACGTTCTCAACCCGGTCATGAGTCCTTGTGGAAGGTGTTCAACACACGCTTCCTCACTCTGTGCACTGTGTTGCGTAACTCAGGAACGCCCGGTTACACTTTCAATACTCTCTATAAGTTCGTATATCTCATCGCTGAGTATGTGTGTGTGTCGTCAACAATTGTTTGTCGTTATGTGAGTTACACTTTCCCAGGCTTCTTGCGCCGAACGCATTGCAGTAAGCACATCCACATTGTAGAGCTTGTCGAGCTCTCGTGACACGCACACTCTTCCTGCAACCATAGCACGATCCAGTACTTCGTCGAGACAGTCTAGCGTGTGGCGCGTCTGGCACTTGCTGAGCTGTGCTTTAAACTGCCAGATAATACCGGCGTCTTGTGATTGCAAGAATGCTGTTGTGTTCGGCGGCAGCATCTGTAGTTTGACGTTAGAGAGCAGTTCGTTCATTTGATACGAGGAAGCGTTGTCGAGAAAAAGCAAAACGCGACGGTTCTCGTCTCTTATTGGCTCGTTGAAATAGCTTACCCAACTCTGGAAAAGCCGAGTATCCATCCATGCCTTTGGTTTGCTACCATAATCAAAGCCCAACTCTGCGCTGCTCTTTCCACCGAAGCACCGAGGCTGTTTGCTCGTACCGACGAAGAGCAGCGGAAGCTTCGTAGCCTCATCCGCGTTCCACGCAACTGCAATAATGGCCATCTTCTTTGCGTTCTTCCGCCGCGAGACTGGCCGAGCCGAGATCGTCTTGCTCGGCGGCGTGCAGTAAAAGTATACCATCTCATCAAAGTTGAAGATGTCATGCTTCGTGTAGCCGGATGTGATGCGCTGCAGAAATGCTCTCCCTTCATCGACAGCGTTCATATTGACAGACACAGCTTCGCCGTGAACGCGCTTCGATGTCAAGTTATGGCGAATCTGAAACTTGCATAGCCAACCATTGAAGAACGCCATGGCCATGAGCGTCTTGCTGGCTTGTTGTGGCGCTGCTGCGGCGGTATTATCTCGAATTCGTGCTGCCTTTTCGCGAATGGTGGCGCCACTGACAGTAGATAGTTGCAACTCCTCATACTTCGCGATCCACAGCAGCAGCTTCTCCTCAAGTTGGTGACAAAACATGCTTTTGTTGGCCTTCGTAGCTGGTCGGAGCGCAGTTGCGTTCTTCAACGGCTTCACTGCTCAGTGCAGAGTCATTCGAAACGGCGGGCAAGCGAGCTCGAACGTGGTTACGGCCCACTCAGCAAGCTCTTGCTGGGCCATTGCTGGAGCTGACGCGGAGTGATCTCGATACTCTTGCTTCTGAACGTTGGAGAGGCGAACGTAGTTCGAGTTGGACGGTATTGCTGGGTAGTTTGTTGGTTTGTTTGTGAAAGAGAGCGTTTGAGCACTCACTCCGAGGTTGCTCCAGATTGGTGGCTACGAGCCTGCGTATAGATTGGTGGTTTGCGAGCGCAAAGATGTCAAAATCCACACATTTTTTTTACCTTTTTGAAGAGTGCAGGTCACAATCCTCAATTCTCTTTTTTGAAAGGGTATGTTTTTTAGTGGTGTATCAATTTGAGAGGGTTGTTTGTATCTGCAGCTAACGTTACAAGCAAATTCCACTGTACTGTCACCTCAAACTACTGCATTTTTCAAACCATTTTTTGTGCGTAAAAACGTTCTTTCTTTCCCGCCCGTTTCCGTTTGTTTTCTAAATAATAAAGCACTTTGTTTTTCGCCACAAAACCAAAAAGCCAAAATGGCGGGAGCAGCTGAATCAAACCATGAAGATGAAGAGCGCAGCAACGTGAATGCGAATGCGCGCGAGACCGACGGCGACGAGCCCCGCAACAGTGAGCCCAGTACACCGACCGAGAGCAGCAGCACACTGCGCATCGAGGAGAGCGACGTGCTGCGCACGCGGCGCAAGTTCTCGCACACGAGCGAGGCGCAGCGCCTGAGCGTGCTCGAGTGGCTGGAGCAGCCGCCCAACTTCCAGCTGCTCGCCGGCGGGCGGGACCTCCAGGGCAAAGGCGGACAAGGCGGTAGCTCGTCTTCATCGTCGCTGTCGCGCGTGCCGGTGTTGAACGCCGAGGGCAAGAAGCTCAAGAAAACCGACGGCTTCCGCTCGCTCATGCGCCACGTGAACGCGCGCACGCAGTCGCAGTGGACGCTCGACGTCACGCGCAGCCGCTTCGAGAGCCTGCTGGCGGCGTTTCGTAAGACGCGTGCGGTCGCACAGCGCCCCGACTTCCACGTCACGGCGAATGACCGTGTGCGTGGCATCGCGGACACGCGCCAGAAGCTCAACGCACTGTGTATGTGCTACGACCGCCTCGATGCGCTGTTCACGACGGGCAAGCCCTTGAAAGCGCCAGAGCCAACAGATGAAGCTGTTACTGCTGAACCAGTAACAGCAGTCTGGGTTACGAATTCTACAGATGCAGCTGAGAAGAATGCGGATGGCGTGAGTCAAAAAGGTAGTAAAGCGGCGGTGGGGAAACCAGACGACCAAGGCGGTCGCGATGCAACCAAGAAAGACGACAAGACGCGTGCCAACCGATCTACTGCTAATGTTGTTGTTACTGCTAAAACTGCTGGTGTCACAGAGTCTAATGGCAAGCGAAGTGGTGATCACGAAGGCAAAGCGGATGGCGCTGATGACACGCAACTGGGTCTGTTCCTGGAAGCGAAAGACGCGGACGCCGCGGCTCAACGTGGCCTCAAAAGTGGTTCTGCTGTTGTTGTTGTATCGGAATTGACAGCTTCGTCCCCATCGCCAAGCGCCAAGCGACTCAAGCTTCACCACCATCAGTCGAGCGATACTGAATCGGACTCAAGTTCCAAGAGTGCTGTTACCACTGGTACCACTACTGTTACCTCTGAGGAAGAAAATCCAATCGTGCCGGTAGCAATCGCGCCAGTACAAGCGACGCCGTCAGCAGTGGAGTCCACAACAACTATCGCCGCCACCCCTACCATATCCCATGAAGATACCGTGACGCTCAAGGCGCTCGAGGTGGAGGCGCAGAAGCTGGCGCTGCAGCAGGAGCAGCTGCAGCTGCAGAAGCGCGAGCTGGCACTCAAGGAGAAGGAGTTGGTCGCGCAGGAGAGCATGAAGAAGCAGGCGGTGCGCGCTGAGCTCACGACCAAACTGGTGGTCGCCGGCAAGTCGCTGAGCGAGATCAAGGAGTTCCTCGCGCTGCTCGACTGAGAGACTAGGAAAGAGAGAGAAACGGTGAGAAGAGGGAGAAAAGAGAGCGTTAACAAGCGCAGGGTGTGTGTTTATATGCAGATATGCAGCTTATGGTCGAGTGAACTAACGAAGAAGATAAAAAAGAAAACCGGAATCAAACTCCGACTTGAGACTGAGTACGAAGCGACCAGGAGCGAGACTGACAATCCGGTGCAATAGAGTCTTTCTAGCCGGACACAAGTGGCAGTTGAGTCACTGCTTCACTTACCCTCGCAGTAGCGCCTGCGCTAGTGACTCGTGTTTTCACAAATCTTCAACGACTGAATCGCTTCTCTTCCCGTTTCTTCAGCGAGGCTGGTGAACGCGTCAAAAGCTAACCAAGAAGGCTATCGTTTAAGCTTTGCGTAATGCCAGTGTGTGTGTATTTTCTTGCATGTGTATGCCACTCTCATGCGTGGTGGTTGGTTCATACAAGTGCTGATATTTGCCAATGAATTTGTTGTTCTCGTCAGCCCAAATTGAGCGAACCGATGGCCGATCTCCCTCCAGACGTGGCTGGTGGCGAGCCTACTCCGGGCTTGGAAACCCCGAGCAACGAAGAAGAAACAGAGGGCGATGCATTCGTCGCGGTCCCAATCTCGAGCGTCGCGAAGCTCGAGATGCTCGAGCTGGAGAAGCAGGAGATCGTGCTCGAACAAGACAAACTGCATCTTCGCCAGCGCGAGCTGGACCTACAGAAGCGGCGGCTAGAGCTCCTCGAGAAGGAGCTCCTCGCAGACAAGCGCGCGAGAGAGGAAGAGAACGAGAAGCGGCAGGCGAGGTGCGCCGAACTCACGGCCAAGCTGGCGGTCGCAGCGGACTCGATGCGCAAACTCATGAGGGAGGAGACCTCGAGCGAACCGTGAGAGAAGCGAAAGGATGGTGCGACGAGCTCACAGCAACATGGTTGTTGTTGTTTCTATGGGAACAAGTTGACGATTAATGCCAGACAAACAAGACGATATGATCGCAAGCAACGAACGCTCATATCGACCTGGCTGAGCGATTCGAAAGCCAAATATGGTGATGTTGTAATTGAGAGAGGGCTCCGTGGTGTTACCGAATGACCAGAAAATACCTACTTCTACCTACCCCACTTCCTTCATTATCATGAACATCCAGCCCACAACAGCCCAGTTGATCTCTTGCTCGCGTGAGTATAGGTCCTGCTACTCTCATGGCGACGACATGATGGGAAACACTACTGAAGACACTCGCCCTGGAGGTTGTGGTCCAGAGGGTCCAGCTCTTGCTCCGCACCAACCAAGGGCGGAAGGAAGAGACTAGGTATCAGCACTTCGCACACAAGTTCACGTCTCTTCTCCCAGGTGGTGAAGTCTCATCAGGAGCCATCTGTGAAGCTGTGACTGCATTACCGGTTGCTGCCGCTGCTAGTGCTGATCTTGAACCTGATCCAGATCCATACCCCTCAAGCAGCGAAAGCTCGGAGCATGAAGAAGTCGGTAATGGCGAAGAAGATCGAGTTGCGCGCTCACCCTCCCCAGTGTCGATCGACACGAAACTTAAGTTGTTGGGTCTGGAAAAGCAAAAACTCGCGCTGCAGAAACAGCAGTTGCAGCTTCAGAGGCGCGAGCTGGCACTCCAAGAGAAAGAGCTCCTTGTTCACAAAGACGTCGAGACGCATAAGAAAAAGCAGGACGTGGTGAGACGAGCAGAGCTCACGGCGAAGCTGGCAGTTGTGGTTCACTCGCTACAGGAGATCTAGGAGTACCTTGCGGAAGAGTGATGGCCAAGAGACTTGAGACTTGAGGGATTTGCACGCGAAAAGTCATGTACATCGCTCGAAATTGGCGGAAGCAGTTTGTTCGCAGGCAAGGCGCAAAGCCTTGGATGATCAGAGGTCTAAGCCAATGAACTAGTAAACCCTCTTCTTCACGACCAACAGTGTCGAAGCCTTTGTGGATAAGTTAATCTGTTTGGGCTCGACGGCCAGCTATGAAACGGATTTGATCCCGTCTTTAAATAAGCGCGATTAGATGAGCTATCAGGCCTCGCTTCCTTCTTCAAACCCAAGCCAAATGTTCGCTCGCCTTGAGCCCCACACTTCACCCCAGCTGCTTGCCATTGCGAGAAGCCAAGCCATGAAGGCTTTGATCTCGCCTACTGCTTCGGTGGTGCATCCGCTCGCAACCACTCCAAGTACGAAGCGAATACAACAGCAGTAACAACTCGCCAAATAAGACAACCGCTCGCCCACCACTACCACCACGCTCTGCCTCTCTCGCAACCAGTTCCGCGCTTGCTGACTGCTCTTCCTCTTTGTACATGTGGTCTCGATCCAAATCTTCGCTGCCACAATCGTGATCAACCGCTTTCTGGAGGATGGCGACAATGGTGCGATCCTCAACTTTCTCGGTGGCTCGCCCGCGTATTTCCTCAAATTTGTGGTGCTCGCGAACTGGATCCTGCTGGCAGGTCATGCGTTTGGCTTGCTCAAGATGCTCTTGTTCTCCATGTATCATTGGCGATTGCGCTTCAACACTCCCAAGAAATCCTAAAAAAAACTTCGGCCTCACAAAGCTCCAGGTCTTCGAAAAGGCTGACTAGTACCCCCTCTAGAGGTCTCGTGGCGCTGTTCTCCAGCCATTTCGGTCGTCGAGGCTCGTTCGGCATCGAAAGCGCACATTAAGACAAGGTCTACGGCACCATCGAGGTCGTGGCGGTCAGCGTGCGCGTGTTCCAGGCGTACAAGATCCACATGCTGTTCGCGCTGCTCGCGATCCTGAGCTGCTTCAGCGTACCTCTCAAGCTCTAGGTACCCGCTGGCCTGCGGCTGAAGAGGCGCGTCACGCTGCTGGTCGCCGACGCTTTCTTCGACTTTGTCACGTCTATTTGAATCCCGACGGCGATTGCGATCCCCTACGTGCTCGCATACAACCCCGCGAGCGCCGACTTCCCGCTGATCAACTACTACCACAACACATGGTTCGTGCAGACGGTCTCGGAGAACCGGCAGGGGTTTGCGGTCTCCTGGGTCGACTTCCTCTTCAAGAATTACCCAAAGTTTTCGTACTCGTTGGCGATGGCGCTGATCAAGACGTGTCTCTCGGAAGGCGGTAGCAGTCCGTCTTCGATGCATCTCTTTGATCGCCAAGCAGTGGGACCGCTGTTCAAACAGCAATGCATTGCTACTGGTGCTGCTGTGGCCACCGGTGCGTACATCACATTCGTCGCAGTCAAGAGCTTGGAGCGCGTGCCGACGCTCACCGAGATCAGCGCGTTCGTGGCAGCATACAAAACAACCTGGCGCCAGCTGTTTGCCAGCAAGGACTACTGGCTGCGCAACGGCTTCTTCATTCTGAATGAGCTGGCGGTGTTCATGATCTACTTGCACTCAACCTCGACAACCTGGTTAGCTGACGACCGCGACAGCTCCCATGCGTATCTTCTGCAGATGCATCAGTGGTTTGGTTTGTCTTTCGAATGTGCTGTGGTGGAGGTCCACTGTGCGCACACTCTGATCTCAGACGGCTACGCGAAGGACCTGGACGCGTTCCTGAGCTTTGTGCGCCGTAATGCGGTCAAATCGCTCATCTTCTTGTCGTGTCCAAGGCTCCAGATGCCGCCAATCATCGCGCAATTCAGCAGCCTCCAAATCATCAAGATCTACAACTGTACCATCGAGTCCTGGGATGGCGAAGTCACACTGACTGGAGTTCATCATCAGCACATGCAAATCGTGTATTTCGTCAATACGAACATGAGTGAGGTGCCGCAGGGACTGCTTTCGGACGATTTCCCGTCGATACTCACTGATATCGAGTTCAGCAGCATGAACTTGACGGGGTTGCCCTAGGAAGTCAGTGCCAAGTGGACTCAACTGTACTACTTTGTGATCGAGCGAAGTTCCGGGATCACCGAGTTTCCAGTCCCACTCGCTCAGTTACAGATCTCGTACCTCTCCCTGCAGAGCAACAGCATCTCCCGAATTCCGGACGATTTGCTCGCGGATCAGGCGTTTTGGATGCTTGGACTCTCGAACAATCCAATCAATCAACTGCCCGCAGCGATCGGCGATGTGAGCAAACTATTCCAGATCTACATGAGAGCCACACTCGCCCAGGACTTGCCACCGTGGATGATGAAGCAATCAGGAGCTATTGGGTCGTCGTCCTCCTTTACTTCGTCTTCTTCTGTTGCTAATGACGGTACGGCGCCATCGCAGGCTGTGAGTGTCGAGGCGGGTGGATCAAGACTGCGCCGAGAGGAACACATCGGGGCTGGAGAAGAATACCGTCGTGGATCCACTTTTCACGCTGAACTGTACGGAAGACGACAGTCCCGGATCGCTGTACCTGTACCCACTCGAGGAAGAGATCAAGCGGCGGCAGCATTAGTGAGTGGGCGAGCGATTTGTGTATGTGTATGTGTGTGAGAGAAAATGAAAAAATACGGCACTTACTTGACGGCAGTGAGATGACTAATCTCTCTTCTTGACTTGGACTGCAACTTGCCCAAGCGACAAAGAGGGTGGGCCTTCGTTCATCGCTTGGAATCAGTATATAATCCTCTTGCCTTTACTGTCATTAATACTTCCCAAGTCCTTTTATTTTCGTCCTCCAATGCGCTGAAAAGCGATGATGTTGGCTCCAACATCCCATCGCAGTCACTTTGCTGCTTGCGGTCTGCTCACAGCGCCACCTCCCGCCAGGGCATCACTTATCGCTGCAGTAGCTCTCCTTCATGCCGTCAGCGCAAATCGCGGGGCTTCAAGACCAGAGCACGACAGGCAAGCTCGGGTCGTCGCAGGATCCTCCAGCATCTGCAGCTGCTACTGTAATCGCATCTGCGCAGCTCGTGTTGTCTCCAAGTCAATTCCGAACGTGCTGGATCTTGTTCCTGGCAGGTCATGGTGTATCAATCGCTCTATCCGCGTCTCTAATCCGACTGCAAGTTAGCTTTCTCCAGTCGGAGGACTTGGCGATCACGCTCAACTACCTCGGAGGCACGCCGTTCAAATTCACCAAGCCTAGCATTGTCATCAACGCGTTTCTCTTGGCTGCACACCTCGTGAGCTTCGTGAAGATGGTGTTCGCCTCATTCTTCCAGAGGCAGCTTGCGTTCAACAGTCCACAGTTATCAAACCGGGAAGAAGGCAATCCAAGTGGCAGTGGTGGCAGAACGAAGGCATTTTCAGTCAACTTGTACGTGTGCATCTCCAAACAACCGCTTGTGGCGTACGCTATGGCTTTGGCAGCAACCTTTAGCAGGAAATTCGGCAAGCACGGGCTTTTCGGTATCCATGGCAAGTACTACGACAGGGCGTACACTCTGGTGGTGATGGCCTCGATCGTGTTTCGCGCTCTCCAGGCATGGACCGTCAGCAATTTGGTGCCGCGATTGTGGATCAACCGCTTGTTCAGCTTCACCGTCGCGCTCAACTGCGCGTCGATCCCACTCATGAACTTACTCGTGCCAGAGTCTCAACTCCAGAAACGCATGGCACTGTTGCTGATGGACGCGCTGCTCGACTTCATGACGTCGGCAGTCATTCCGACCGCGATTTTCGCGCCATACCTCCTCGAATTCGACACTGAGCTCGGGGACTTCCCGTTCGTCGACTACTACCACGATACGTGGTTCATTCAGGCTGTTTCCGAGAATCGCCAGGCGTTTGCGAGATCATGGCTCGACTTGGTCGCCAAGAACTACCCAAAAGCGACGTTCTTGTTCACCATCGAACTGCTCAAAGCGTGCATCGCACGTAGTAGTAGTAGGAGGAGAGCCACTCGTTCGGAGTACCTTCAGCGGAATGAAGCCGTACTGTTTGCAAGCAACGTCGTGCTTCCTAGTGGCCCCGAAGGTTCGAGTATCATCGCTACAAAGAGGCGGCCATTCAGCCTTCGAACCACCACTTTACACAAGGGTTGGTGCCGACGGTTCTTCAGCAGCGAGTACTGGGCTCGCAATGGAATTTTCATTCTCTGCGGAGTGGCGGTTCTTGGGACTCACATTCAAACGATCTCGGTCGCTAGGGACGGAAATTGCAGCGCGTGTCTGCTGGAAACACGCCCGTGGTACGCGGACGCGTACCACTGCGCTGTCGTGGAGGTTATATGTGGTCGACACCCTCTCTCTGATGGACTTGCTGGAGAGCTGGACGCGTTCTTGGCTGGTATGCAGCCCAGTGCTGTGCAGGGCTTGATCTTCTCCTCGTGTCCAAAGCTTCAGATGCCGCCGATTATCGCGCAATTCAGCAACCTGGTGGTCATCAAGATCTACAACTGCACCATCGACACGTGGGATGATCAGGCCACATTCACCGGAGCAAACCACCCAGCTGTGCAGCTCGTGTACATTGTCAACACAAACATGAGTGACGTGCCTCGAGGGTTGCTCTCGGACGATTTCCCGCCGATGCTCACTGATATCGAGTTCAGCGGCACGAACTTGACGCGGTTGCCGTCTGAAATCAGCACCAAGTGGTCTCGTCTGAACTTCTTCATTCTGGAGGGAAGCTCCGGGATCTCGGAAGTTCCTGCTCCGCTCGCTGCGCTGCAAATCGCCAAGATGTCGCTCAGCAGCAACAATATCACGAGTATTTCTGACGAGTTGCTTTCGAATCAAATATTTTGGATGCTCAAGCTGGCAAACAACCCGCTTCGACGCCTGCCCGAACAAATTGGCGATATCAGCAAGATGTACCAGTTCGACATTAGCCACACACTCATGGCTGACTTGCCTGCGTGGTTGAAGACGAACAGCAGCTCTGTCACAGGCAATACCTGGGGGACGAATGGGATCCATCCTGAAGTCATCGTTGATCTCAAGGCTGGAGGGTCGGGTCTGTGCATGGGCGACGAACAGAGTGCGTCAGAGAGCAAGGTTAGCCCACTCTTTCAGCTGAATTGCACCGAGGATCCCTCAATGAGTTCGAAGTACTTGTATCCCATCGAGGCTGAAATTCAGTGGCGAAAATATTAGCACAACCAAAATGAACTCTGTCTAATAAAGCGATCGGCTTTCTTTGTGCAAAGAGTGGTGTTGAAAAACACCAGATAGAAGTTAGGTCGAGGCTTACCTTCCGAAATGCTTCAACGACGTTGATCGATCTGCATGCCACGATGTCCAGTCCAAACACCCAAACGAGTCCAACAGGTGCAGCAAGCTAGAGTTCATACCACGACAAAGTTTCTTTCTTGAAAGTACTTCATTCCTGCACGCCACGATGTTCCCAACATACACCCAGCAGTAGCATGACACTTCAAAAGCCGAACGTACCATGATTGCGATTCTTGATGGATCTTGGAAAAAGTTCAATCCTGCATCCCACGATGTTCGCAACGACGGCAACCCAAGCACGTGAAGGAGTAGGACGATTGTACCGGTGTAGAGTTTTGAAGTCGATTTTCGTTCTTGAATGATCCTGCATGCCACGACCTTCCACACTCCGCCAGCAACCCGCGAGAAGCAACAAAACGATTGATCATACCGTGGCACCGACGCTCATGAAGGATCTTGTCACTTGTCACATCCATCAAGACTGCAGAGAAGCTGACGACCACAAAATACGAACACCCCAAGACCAATCGACCAAGAGCTCCAGAGAGAAACGGAAGAGATACCAGAGAGCCGAACGCGACCGTCGACGAAATCGAAACACAGGAAACCCGAAGCGCAAACTCGCAAGCGCAGCTCTGAAAAACAAAAGAGACAAACATCCCACGACCACAAGAGCGCCACACACACACGCATACAATACACACACACATGGACGACAACAGGCAGACGGAAATCAATATCGAGCAAAAGGTACACAAACCAAGGCTACGTGGCGCGAATTCCGCTCGCACTCTCTGCTTCAAACGCTTGTGAGGCACGGAGACAGGCGCGCAGGCTTGCATATATTCTGGGTAACTCTGGCATACACCATTGAAGCTCACACGAAACAAACACAAAATCAAAGCGGTCTTGACACGAAAGCTTCAATTCACACTACAAGGCAAACCTATCTCTTGATGGGGAAGACAGCACCAGCAGCGAAGTCTTGCGAACGACACCCTGCAATCCAAAACGCTCTATTCCAGAGGGCAAGTGCAAAATACACAAGGCAAGTACCATGTTCGTGCCGGGACGCTTGCGATCGACGTTTTCGAGCCTTGAGCTATTCGAAAAGCATCAGCGACGAGGAGTACACGTTGCAACGGGTTCACGCCCTGGGATGGTTGATGGCTTGGGATCCTCTGCTGCACACCACGATTGTCCATACGAGCACTGACATAACCACGGCATTCGATAGCGAAGACATACCATTGTCGAATCCATGGGTCTTGGAGTCTTGGGGGTCTTGGTTTTTTTTTAGCACCGACCGAAAGCAGCTTGAAGGCATGAACGCAAACTGGACTTCTTCCGGAGATCACGATTTCGTTGAGATGCTGATAAACAGGCTGACGAAGCAGATACAAGGGATCACTCACCAATCTTGATTGGTTCACGAACGCTGGGCTTGAAACTTGATCGGCTTGGAGCTTGAGGTCTTGCGCTTGGAAGGATCTGCAAAGCCACTTGAGTGCAACAACTGATATCCTTCAGCGCCTGCTACTTGATCTTCTTCTACCAACCACGAAACCGAGACTTGAGCCACTAACTAGAGATCCTAGCCTCTTCCCTTCTTTGAGGGTCTTCCGGCACAGACGTTGCGTCCGGCACTTCAAAGAGACCTGCACTCCAAGACACCAGTTTCCAATACCATAGGGCAGGCATGAGGGAAAGCAAGCGCCAAATACCGTTGCGTTGCACATCGTCACTTCTGGATACGACATAGGAGCGCGAGGGGGTGGAGGTCTTGAGCCAGCTTGGCGCACGGAGTCGAGAAAGTGCTTCTACAAACAGGAAGGCTGCGCGCAATTCAACCACAAAAGCGCAGGAAAAGACGGCGTGCGCATACCAAATTCGAGCGTCTTGGATACTCGAGAGGGAACCGCGGTAACCCGGCACTGAAAGCCGCCTCACTGACTACGCTGGGGATGCGGGCCTTGCTGAAAGCGTATGTGTTGTCTGCATGCCACGAAAAGTGTTGTTCCGCTCCACTATGCACACCATGAGAGTCAGGGCAAAGTCGATTCGGTCCACATACCACACTGTCCCGCCACTTGTGCAATGTCATCACTCGCCGCAGAAACAGGAACAACCCGGCGCGCGATCACAAACTCGATTCGTCGTGACGATGGAGTGAAGAGCCTCGAAGGTTCGGTCGATCGCACGGGTCTAAAAGAGCAGAAGCACCGAGTCATAGCCAGCAGGCGCTTCCATGTGATCGGCAAGCATGCACGGTAATCACAGATACAGGTCAGGTAGTGGTCAGTCGGTCGCATACCACCATCGACCACCACGTACACGCGCCAGTCGGTAGAAAGCAGAGGAGGTCCACCGTAGAGGCGTGAGCGCAGGAGCGCCATTCTCGGGGTCAGACAATCGATCGGTCAAGGCGTCATGGTGTCGCCATTTCTTCCTTTTCGCTTGTTCAGCTTGTTCGCTTGAAGGGAGAATGCAGAGTGTGTGGGTGTGTGATTGTGAGAGAATGGGAGAGAGGGAGGGAGGAAGAAGGAGGAATGACGTGGTAAATAAGACATAAAGTTTCACAAAACAAAGGAGAGGCGACATTACTCGGCCTCTCTTAATAGCTACATTCTAGAGCTTATGCTTGAGCAATCTTCCAAATTTCTTGTTTAAATAATTTAAAATGTATTATTAATATAAAAAGGCATTAAAAAGCAAAATTTTGCTTCCTCGAATCCACGCTTCTGATTGGGGAAATTTTAAATCTTTTCTATGTAACCCAGAAACAAAGAAGTCAGCGCAGGCTCTTTTTTGTTCTTGAACCCGTCTAATTCGATGTTTGAGATTACATCAATTATGAAAGGGTAAAGGTGCTGCTGCTGATCCTGTTGATGTCGCTCGAATGTGGACCGAACGCAGAGCAAGCATAAAAGGCGCCAACGTTGAAGTCACTTCGAACGCCATGACTTCAACCCGCAACGAAGGAAACAAGAATGCGGGCACGAGCGGCAGTGCGTCCTCCGCTCACCGTCGTTCTATATACGCCTTCATGTAGACGTGTATATTTACTAATGAGGCTGGCTGGCTGACTCACTACGTGCGCGCTGCCCTACAGGCTCACGTGCTCCACAGGTCCCGCCGCCGTCGCTCGTGAAGTTCTGTCTCGCGATCATTGGCAAGCGTCTCAAGCACTTCTTCAAGTGAGTCCTTTTCATACCAAAGGCGACTACAAGCTCTATGTGAAAACAGCGCGTATGTAGTGACCAGTCTGTCTGTCTGTTTACATATTGTGTATGACAGCGCGGCGCACCATCCTGCGCTGCTGCCGAGCCTGAGCGAGCAGGAGAAGCAGCTGCTGCTGGCGTTCGACCTCTCGCGCCTCGAGCTGTTTGAACACCACCAAAAATTCCGCCAGCAAATCGCCACGTGGAGGCTTCGTGTCGAGAGCAAGAGGCAGAAGATGTTGGTTTTTGTCTTTTTCAAGAAGGGTGTGTGGCGTTAGATGCATCTTCGATAACTAACCTGTGCTTGTTGCTGGTGTCGCTTCAGCTTTGAGGTGAACATGGATTTTACGTACTTGGCCGAGACGGTTCCCATCTACGCACTGAAAGCAAGCTTAGACCGCGATCCCCAGTTCAAGCAGCTCAAAGTGGTTCGTGTATCTGTTATTTTCCATCGCATCTTCCTATTGCTCTGATGAATTGGCATACATAGCTAACCCTGCATGTCCACTACACTACCCAGAGCTTGCGCTTGGAGAAGCCACCGGAGGTTGAGTTGCGTGTACCTGCGCGAACTGCACGAAGTGATCATCGTCTGAGAGAAAGAGAGAAGAAATGGATCGGAGCTGGCGATGACCAAGTCCCAGTATCTGTGGAAAACAGCAATGGGAATGCACCTGATACAGCGACGGAAGTTGGTGCAAGTGAAGAGCAATCAGTTGATGGCACAACGCTGCAGAGTAAAGACAACCTCTTTGAGCTTGTACAGTACCGATGCTCCATCACAAACACTGGTTGTGGCGCCATCGCGGTACGAACAACTTCGATTGTTTCGTGTTATATGCCGCCAGCCTGCGCATGAGTTATGCTTAAAAGTGATCTATGTCATCTGTGTATGCAGGAAGTGATCCAATGCCCCGACTCTCGCTTACTACGCGTGTGTCTAAATTTCTGTCAAGTGACGGACGCAGGAGCGATCCTATTCGCAAGTGCACTTCGGGTACGTCATTTGGTTTAATCCATGACGAGATCTCCTAAACTGATGTGGATGTCAAGGTGCCAGAGATGTTATAACTCACATTCTTTGTGCAATGTACTACCCCATTTGCAGAATTCAGCTGTGCTTCGCGAGTTGGACATCAGCAACGATACGTCGTCGCCATTCATGGGCACCTGCATGGATAACGAAATTGGATGCAAAGGGACTCAAGCGCTCGCACGCGCGCTTGAAGTGAACACATCGCTGACTTTTGTAAGTGGAATTTCCTAGCAGAGATCATCGAAAATTAGAACTCCAACAAGGGGGTGGAAGTGACGAAGTTGAAAGAAACTCATCGTTGATGGCTATAAATTTGCTTGCAGCTGTCGTTAAGTGGGAACCCCGTTCGAGCTCCAGGTGCGTTTGCGCTTTCAAAGATGCTGCAGGTGAACACTACGCTCAAGCGACTTGAGCTTGAAAGGTACGGAGATTGATTGCTTGTAATTACGCTTGATTGTATTTTTGCCTTGGGAATGGGTCAACTATCTGATGAATGCTTCTGAGCCTAGAACAATCGCTGGTGACTCTGCAACTGCCCTCATCGGCGCATACTCGCAGTCGAAATCGTATGTGGCTGAATTGATTTGAATTTGTGGCATCAAACTCTAGGGGTCTAGCTTTGATTTAACTCTGCTGTGGCATGTAGGCTTCAAGTGCTTAATCTCAACTGGTGCTCGTTAAAGCCTGGAGTCGGTGCAAAGTACGCCTCGGCAGTCGCCGCAAAGAGCCAAAAGTGAAAAACTTCAAAGCCTCAAAGCAAGCATATCTCGCCATAATGGTGAAGTTCACTTTCTTTTTAATATTATGTTGACGCGGAGGCTTCAATTCAGATTAGACTCGTTCTTGCAATCACCAGGTGGTGTGGTGACGATCAGTTTGTTCGCCTGCATGTTCTCTAATAAGTTATTCAGCTGCGCTTTCTGCGCGAGGATTGCAGCCTTGAGCTCAGCGTTCTCCTTTTCGATCCCCGCGAGACTCGCGTTTTTCGCCTGCTGGTTGCGCTCGCCTGTCACCACCTGTCGTCGACGCGACCGGACCTGCTTGAGCTTGCGCACCTGGGATTCGAGCGTCACCACTTCGTCTCGGAGAATCTGGATTTCCTCCTACAGAAACAAAACAACAATAAACTGACGAGTAAGCTTGAATGTCTAGAGAAGTCAGGTATGGCGACACAGCGTACGTAAAGTACAAACTTACCCTTCGATTCTGGTACGTGCACTTTTTCTCTTTGCGTTTGGCTTGCGCGGGCGAAGCTAGGCTCGCTGTTGGAGCACTCGCGAAAGACTCTGTGCTGAAACTGAAGTTGCTGTAATCGCTGTTGCTGTTCATGTCGTCTTGATACAGAGCCTGCAGCATGCAAAGCTCATCTGGATTGTTGTTGGTGCTGCTGTTGTTCGCTGGAAACTCAGACTCAAGCAGCGAAATGTCGAGCTCGTTGATGATAGTCAACGCCAGATCCAGGTCTCGGTCGTTCTCGTCGTCCGACAAAAGTAGAAGCGTCTCCAAATGCGCCATTGCGTTGTCTCCGTTGCCAGGTACGTCTGCTCCAAAGCCCGTGTTCGATTGCATGGTCGTGGCGTTCAAAATTGCAATGCTGATCGTCTCCATAATCTATCGAAGTAGAACTTGGTGGTGGCTCATCAATTGAATAGGCGCGACGAAGGGTGTGGATGGGGTGGGACAAGTTGTTGTAGTAAGAACGAGGAAGCGGATTGAGAAATGATGAAAGGTACACCCAGAGAACGAATGAGAGAACGAGAGTTGCGCTGTTGTTTACTCCAATCGCGCGCGCCAAGTGGCAACTTTTGCACCAAGGTTCATTTCATTATCCACATCATCTTCAAGGTCAACTTTGAACGTACCTTCCTCGAATTCTTTAATTTTATAATATTGTGTATTCTGAGCAAATCTGGAGAGTGGACATCGAAATCGGAATCTGTGTTCTTGCTGTGGCTTTCGCAAGTGCGAAAGTGATCACAAAATGTTATTTGAATGCAAAAAAAGCAAGTCAGCGAAAACTGAAGATAAAGCAAACACTTCCTGTTCCTTTTTCGGATGACGTGGTAAAACGATCACCAAAAGCAAGGCCAGCAAGAAACCGCAACAAATTGCAAAGAGAAAATGGTTCGATTAAAGTTAGAGTTACAGAATCAAACCCAGGTTCACTAGCACCAAAGCACTTCGGTCTATCTTCGTTTTCGCCTTGATAAAAGGTATCCGAATCCTGTGGTAAACAGTCAGCCATCTCGTGGCGCATCCAAGGAGTTTGCTCAAGCACTGTTGGCTTGCAAGCAAATCTGAGTTAGTTTTACTCCAACACCAGATTATCTGTATCGAAATAGAGAGTGTCCATGGTATCCTTCTCTCTATATTTTTTATAAAATATGAGACGTCTCCGAGTGAGGGTGGACCACGTCGTCGTACCCTTTGGCGCATAATGGGTACAGTTGGCTTTTCGCTGCCAATTTGCCTCGACGACGCGTTGACAGTCCCATGCGACACCAAGAAAATCCAGTCTCCAGTTCTCTCATATTTATTCTCGAATTCGTATCATTCCCTCTCTTCTCGAGTTGTCCAACGGATGCGTATCCGTCAATCGTATCGTATAGTACACGGATTATGGATACCCTATTGAGTCAACAAACTGCTCACAAACTTGAGCCTTTTGTCGTGAAGGTGGCTTCATACTATCACAGGAGTACTATACGCACATGCTCATGCTTTGTTCATGTGTATGTTGAACTTGCTGCTTTCGTAAATGATGCTGCCTGCCTTCAAATTTTAGCCTCTTTGTCTTGCATAATACTAATCGCTCGTGCATATGAAGTGAGCTGTAAAGGTGGTGGCGTCTTGTGTAGGGTACGTGGTCTCTTATAGACAGTCCACACACACACACAAACTTGTGCAATAATCGATTAAACGAAGAGCTACAAAAGTGTGACTGTAGCTCCTGGATCTTTCATTCGGGATCATTTGAATTATTAACACAAAAGAGACTCGACTATTAATAAACAGGCACTTGTACACACACGACACAACACACACACTCTTACAACTGCAACGCTGGACTTGGAGGCAAGTCACAGTCGACTCGACGGTTTCAACAACACTCTTTCCCATTGAGGTTGACGCCTCTCAAGAAGTGTACCCTCCACAAAAATTGGGGCATAATCCAATGGATGGACATGACCATTTGCCACGTGCGACTCATTTGCTTTTTCTCATTGTCTCAGAGGAGCTCCTGTTCGCAAAAGTTGCCGCTTCCGTCGGCCGTCAGGTCGCTGTCCGTAATGAGTCCGTCCGAGCGGCGGATCTGCGCCTCCTGGGACATCACGACCGCACGCAGACGCTGGTTCTCCTCGCGCGCGCCGGCCAACAGGATCTTCTCGAGCTCGACGCTCTCGCGCGTGCGCTCGCGCTCCTGGATCTTGATCTGGAGCTCCTGGAGCTGCTTCTCGAGTGTTGAGGTCTCTTTCCTGAGCGCACTGACTTCGCGCTGAAGGTATAACAGAAAGAACATGGAAAAAGGGAAAATCCAGTCAGTTCTCATCATTCTCTACAAACAGTAAAAGAGTGTGCATGGAGCGAGTACGGAAAGACGGATTGGACGTACCCTTCGAGCCGCGTATGTGCATTTCTTGGTCTTGGAGCTCTTGGTCTTCTTGCCTGTGACTGGCTTGGTGCTGCTGCGGGTTGACGATGCAGTGAGAGTGGTCTTCGTGGTGTTGCTGCTGGGAACCTTGGGCGACGCTGGCTTGGCTTGCATGAACAAGTCGAGCAGCGCGTCGCTCGGGGATGCCTCGAAGCTCGAGACGTCGGCGCACGAGTCGATACTGGCGCGGTGGGCTAGTGCTGAGGAGGATGACGACGACGACGACGCCGACCAGAGTTCGGCGAGTTGCGCGTACTCGTTCGAAGGCGTTGTGTCTGGGAAGTATGAGTCGATGTTCGTTGGAGAGTGTTGCCTGCTGAAGCTCACCTTGGTCGTTGTTGCTGGAACGTGGTGTTGGTGGTGGTAGTATCTGCTGCTGCTGGCTGTGCTGTAGCTGGACGCATCGCTCTCGTATCCAAAGGAGCTCATGCTCGAAGTGCTCTCGTTGGAGCTGGAGCGGCTCAGTGACGGCGCGTAGCTAGTCGCGTAGCTCGTAGTGCTATCATTAGAACACGAGCGGCTCAGTGATGGTGCGTAGCTGCTCGCGTAGCTCACATCACTTTCGTTGGAGCTTGAGCGGCTGAGCGATGGCGGCGGCATGGTGACCGTGACGAAAGGCATGAAGGCGCCTTCGAACGCGAGCACTGCGTCTTCCGAGGTGACTTCCATCGCCAGGAGCTCTGTGAATGACGCGGTGGTAGAAGCTTCGCAGGAGCTCTCAGAAGTACTGGATAGTGGGAATAAAGGCGCTGATGGGGCCAGTGACATCGCAACAGAGGCAGATATAAGAGAGGCGGGGGTCAACGTGTGAACACGAGGTGGGAAATTGAAGAGTGAGGGAGAGTAATGGTACAGCCAGCGTTTGAGGCGGCCGCAGCCTCTCGGCCTCAAAAATGAGTCATTCAGTCACCAGTCGGTCTGGTTTTCCATCTAGGCAGACAGACAGTTGTTGATTTGGTGGTGGCTGGGCAGACAGCACAACGATAACAGAACAGTTGGCTGGGGGTCTGATGTAATTCTTAGGGGAACCTGCAGATGGCTGCGTGCGTTTGTGGCTCTTGCGTGTTTAGCTCTCGAAGATTGGGTGGAATGATCCCTTTGTTTGGCGTCTCAGAAGAAAAGAGAGAGAGAGAGAGAGCGTGTGTCCTGTCAACTGGACGCGTTTCTCCGGTGGGGGCACCACGGCTTTGATCGGCATCGGCTGGGTAGAAAGGGTTTATAGTAATTATAGAGGTTTGATGTGACTTTATCTATTATCATTATTACATTATTTAGTCATGCAAACAGGCATAGGGGAGGTAGTTTCCGGGAGCCATTTCGCGACAGGCGCCAAGGGGTAGATCATCGCCCCGAAAGGCCGCAAACGCCAAAGATCCGGTCCTTTTCGCATGGATGGCTTTTACATGCGGACGCTGTTTATGGGCTTCTTGACGCTCCTTGAAGCCGACACCGACATGTAGAGTCGATGGCTGCTGCCTCGAGTGAGGAGCAGAGAGCACATTGAAGTCGGTTAGTGCCAGTCGAATGTCCCTCGAATAACGCATGTATACCTCTGTATTATTGCTAATGGATTCTTCATACTCATAAATAAATCCCAGAAACCTTTAACATTTTTAGGAAGGTACATATTTTCAAGGAACTAAGTGTCGTTTTTTGGACACTTTTCTGCGATGGGAATTCGCGAAAGCCTCAGCTAAATGTTCTCGATGTCTGCAGTTCTCGCACCAGCCATCAATCATCACTACTGTATCATGATGCTCCTTTGAGGAAGAGTATCGTCGCCCTTTGATGCAAAAGTGTACTGTAGTTCCACTCCCTCCCTCAGTCATCACACCACGCATCGACGCAACGTCAGCGCTGAGCTCATTCGTTCCATGCGACGCACAGAAAAGAAGAAGGAAAAGGCGCACGAAGTTGTCATTTCTCGGGCGTCACTTGATCGCATTACACTTTCCGCTGAATGCATTCGGGTCCATGTGTCTCTTCAACGAGTCGCTAACTGTCTGTCTGTCTGTCCGATCGGATGGATGATGATGACTGGGGACACAAAATGGCAAATCGCATGAAATGGAAATGGAAATGTGCTCCTGAAGTGAAGATTCATCTCCATGCAGGACAGTCGATCGACATACACTGCAAACGGGAGGCTGCGATAGCTCGTGGATCTCTATTAGGATACTGTACTGTACCTACCAACACTCAACTCATAAGTGATCCTTTCCCAATGCAAACCAAGAGCTACTTAGGGCGTTGGGTCGTTCGCTCGTCGTAGCTTCGTTGTTCGTTGGTTCTTCATTCAAACGGTGTTGCACATGTTTAACAAATTCTTCCTCCACCCGTCCGCCCGTAGTACAGTGCAGTCAGGATGCTTGTGAGAGGATAGGAGGATAAGTATGTTGGCTTGTCTGAACCAAAAGTTGGTGGTGGTGGGTTTTACTGGACGCCTATGCGAACATGCCCGAGACGCGTTGCGTGCCACACCAAGCGAAGCGCAACAATAAGTAAAATTTACCCCCAGCTGTTGAGCAGCTCTCGGCCGAGCAGGACGGAGAAGATCACTTGATGGAGCTCTTCACTGGGTAGATCTTTTCGGCCTTGCGACTGTTGTTCTCCTTGCTGCTCTGGGTGGGGAGTTGGAAGGAAAGGAAGGAGGAGGGTTGCTCAGGCAAATCGCATGTCGTGGATGAAATGGAAATGGCCGCGCGCGTGCTCAAAATGATTCCTTCTTTTATGCGATACTGGAGTCCATTCCGAGACTACAGACGAGGAGTTTGTAGCCTTTAGATACCAAACTTTACCTCCCAAGTTGATCCTAATGGCTACTTCAGTTGTCCTGCCCATCCATGCAAGCGAAGAGCTACTTAGCGCAGACAGACCATGTACAATGTACTGTAAGTAGCTTGTCGCCTCGTTTGGCTCTTGCTTCAACTGAGTTTGTGTTGCACACGCATCTTTCGTGCGATGTTTCACAAATTACTAGTGTTAGTTCGCATACTACTGTGTGTATTGTACACCAGTGGAAGGGCTTCTTACGATCAAAGGAGGATTATTTGGCTAGTCTTGACCAAATATTATGGGTCTACTAACAACTGCACACATGTAAAAAATGGAGTCTTGAGACTCCCAGTTATTATTTAGGTAGGGTTGTATCACTCGAAACGAAGAGCTCCAACACTTTCAGCTGTTTGACATTTTCCAGCCAGCAGGAGCGAGAATGATCACTTGAGGGGCGTCCTTTGCTGCGGAAGCTGGACTGATCAATCCCAATCGCCGCGTGAGTGATGGGATTTTACGTCTGTTGGCTGGTGTTCTGGTCGGGAGGGTAGGTTGCTGTCAACCAGCAGGAGATCACGCACCATGAACCCACCACCGAAAGAAAGCAAGTGTTTTGACGTGCGAGATCTTGATGAGTTTATGCTTTTTGAGTTTGTGGACTTGAGCTGCTTGATGTCAGTGGAAGAACTGACCATACGAGACGTCCGTGCCTCACGCTCTCTCTATAAATTTGCGCTCACACCGCAATGACAAGATTTGTGGGCTCGTGGCCGCTCGACCGCGTGGAGACAGAAGCGAGACGAGACTTGGTCATGCGTCAAGAGCTACTCAACCGGTTTTTCACTCTCGCTCTTGTGGGACGGATAGTCAAATCAGATATGTCGAGTTATCTTTCTGTTGGTTCCTACCTGGCACCGACGCACATGTCCCTCTCTTCTTCGGTGCTACACAACTTCACTCACACATCAAAGTCCGGATAAAAATCAAAGGCAAATGCTATTTCTTTCCGTTTCCTTTACCAATACGGCTTCGTTTTCTGTGGCTAGAAGAGAAAGAAAATGGAATGAACAAGTTTGAATGGATTGACTCGGATACAAGCTTCTCCCAGCCACAGAAGGAGGTATCTCAGGGGCGAGGCGTTCGTCGTACCTCTAAGGCTGCTTACTGCGCAAACAAGAGCTCGAGGCTCTTCTGCAGAACGCCGCAGAACGCCTTCTGTTCGGTCTTCAAGCACACTTTAGTGGTGCCGGAGCCGTCGAACGTGAACTCAAAGAGTGCGACGACGTTCGTCATGGTCTTGATCGAAAAGTACGCGATCTCCTTGCCGTCCACGCCGCGCTTTGCCACAAAAAACACGTTGCTGTGCTTTAATAATTCGGAGACCGCGTCCACGCTTCGTCCACCCGTAGGGATCGAGAAGTAGTGCTCGTTCGCTTCGCTGATGCCCTTCCACATGTTAATAAACTCCGTCTTCTCAAGCCCGCCGTTCTCCGTAAAGATCGCTGGTAGCTCCAGGTCTGACTGATAATACAGCACTTCGCCGGACGTCAAATTCTTGATCGCGACCTGAAGGCCGAGGTTCGGCGCCACTTGTGCATTCACAAACGCTGGGCTCACACCCATCGCTAGCGAGTGCGAGATGGTCTGTCCTGGGCCAAGCGGCTGTGGGAACGTGACCTGCTGCTGCATCGGCACGACACCGAATGTGCTCTTGTTTAGCTGAATCGCGACACCAGCGATCGGCGCCGAGCCCTGGTTCTCGTAGTCCACGTCCAGCACAAAATTGCCGTTCTTGCGCGCAAAGTTGCCCTTCATCACCAGACCCTTACCCTGTTGCGCATTCAGCAGCAGCTTCTTCTGAACAACAGGAGCAGCAGAAGATGACGAGGTTGGAGCGCCTCCGAAAATGTCCACGAGGCTCGCACCAGTATTCACTGGAGCTGCTGGCTTCGGAGGTTCAGAAACAGACATACTGCCCATATCCAAAAGATCCACTGGACCTGAGTCGCCGCCAGAGTGACCACCACCTTCTTCGTGACGATCAGAGGATCCTTCGTCGTCGTCGTCCCCACGCTCGCCATCATCTTCAGTTTGCTCGCGTAGCTCTGACACAGTCGAGCGCACGACGAACGCACTTGGCAGTTTGTGGTACACACTCGCCAATGTAGAGATCTTGCCGATGAGCTCGTCGAGAATGCTCGGCTCCAAAGCACAGGTGTCGTCGCTGATCACGGGCTTCTCCGCAAGCACCACGGCGTTCGCAGCCTCCGGGTTCGCGGAAAGCAGGCGCCAGTACACGTAGCCGCGATCGCGGAGATCTGGGTTGTCCGACTCTTCCGTGGCTTTTCGCAGCACCTTCTGCACCATGTCCTGGGTCTCATTCGGTCGCTTCAAGAACAACTTGACGGTCGCAGTGAGCAGCTGAAGTTGAACCTGGGCAGTCTCATCATCGAAAGCATCGATGAACGAGTCCAAGAGCTCATCTGCATTGTCAATACGCTCGGCGTACTCACCAATTATCCAAATCATCGACGCCTTAGCCTCTGGCTCGTCCAAAGTGTCCAGGTTCTCGCAAAGCGTCGCGATGATGCTCTCATACTGGTTTGGGTACTTGCGGAAAATATCCTTGATCACGATGATCGCTTCCTGGACGATGTAGTTCACCTTAGTCTGGATGAGCTCCAAGAGTACGTTGATGCACTTCTCCGCCGCGCGCTCCAGCTTCACAGCACAGCGACCGATCGCGCGCACCGAGCGGCGCACAAAGTCAACATCCACTTCCGTCGCGTACTCCTTGAACTCCAAGAGCACTTGCTCAATGTTGCGCTCCGAGACCAAGCGAATAATGATCTCGAGCTTCTCCATCTTGACGTAGATCGGGTCGTTGTACTTGCAGAAGAACACCTTGATCTCGTTCGCCAAGATCGTTGGACGCTTCTGAACGATCAGGTTAATGTTGCGCAACGCGACATACTGGATCTCAGGCTCCGCGGAGAGCAGCGTCACGAGAGGCGGCGCCATCTTGCGCGACAAACTGCGCTCCGTGTCGGCGTCTGACACCTTCTCGAGGAACTTCATGATCACCTTGACAGCCGAGAGCACGACCGCTGAGTTTGCGTGCTGCAAGCGTGGCGTGACACGCTCGATGATGCCTTCGGCTTCGCGTGAGTCAGCTGGCGAGTAGTTCGCGAGCGCGTCAAGCACAAAAACCTGACCCCATTCATTGCACTCGTTCAACGCAGCGAGCAACTTCTGGAGCACAGATTTGGTGATCTTGAACGCGTGCTGTTGGCTCCCGTTCTCAGAGATCTCGGACAGCGCCGCGATGGCGTTCGCGACGACCGTCGGGTTCGAGTCCGAGATCAGGTCGCGGAGCATGTCGAGGAAGCCCTGCTCTTCCACCAGGTCTGGGTTGATGTCGTACAGCTTGGACACGCAAATCGCAGCCGTCTTGCGAACGTAAGGGTCCTCGTCCTGCAGGCAGCGACGCAGTGGCTCGCACAAGTACTCGGTGATACGGTCCACGCGGATGCAGCCCATGGTGCGGACCGAGAGCGCGCGGATCAGCGGATTTGGGTCTGCAGCGTCCTAAGTAAATAACCAAACGCATCATAGGATTTAGCTGCTTGTAGCAGCACTATTTAGCATAACCGCAATCATTTGAATGTACCTTGACGAAGGTGTTCACGGCGAGGATCGTCAGATCTGGGTTGCTCTTCGCGTAGTTGATCAGATACAGGTACACGAGCTTCTTCAACTGCGTATCCGCTACAAACAACAACAAATACACAAGACAACAATCGTCATTAGGTTGCATTTCTCAGCCAGCACTACACAGATAGATTAGCATGGCGTACCAGTCTGGATGCAATTGACGACGTCCGTGAAGAGCATGGACACGTCCTTGCCGACCGTCATGTTCGCGATCACTTTCTTCACCGCATCTTTCTTCTTCTCACGGCTCGGGTTCGCCAGCTCCGTTCGCAGCTCATGCGTTTCACCTACGCATTCATTCCACAATATTTAACGCCATCAGCAACAAAGTCAACGTACGATCGGGTTTTCTCAGCCTCACACGAACAAACGCCCACACACACAACACATCCATACGCTAACAGACACCACACTCGCGCTCCCCCTCCATGTCCCTATCATCTATGAGTCTAGTCTATCTATCGGCTGTTCACGCGAGAGGGCGACTTCAACTGAAAGCCCGCCCCACAATCCAAAAGCAAACCACGCAAACGTCACGCAAGCGCGTACCTTTCTTGGTGGTGCTGAAGAACTTGGAGTCGTTCGCGGCGCCCGTCATGCGCTTGGCGATCGCCGCCATCGTCGGCATCGCCATGGCTACTACTCTGGTCTCCTGCTTGCTCTGGTCTCTGCGTCCCTGTGCGCGCGGCTTCTCGTGCGGGGAAGCGGCGGCGGTTGCTGCGTTTTGGGGAATGCCGATGGAAAGTATTAGGCGAATGCGCGATGAGGCTCCTCGTGTCAGTCACCCCGCCCCCCTTGCTTTGTTTTTGTTTTTGTTGAGGGATGATAACGGACACGCAATTTTAACCAATAATAACGCTGTATTTTTGATTGACGATCTTTAATTGGTTAAAAATGGTCATTTTGAAGGATCGCGAATTGCCAAGCAAGCAGCAACTGCAGCAACGACTGTTCGCAGCCAACCTAAAAGCTAGCAATAACATTGTTGTCCAATAACATTATTGTTGCTTTTGTCGCAATGCATTTGCATTGCAAGGCATCCAGATGAAGCGAAACGTAAACTGCATCTTTCTCTCTGGTGGGTTGCACCGACAATTACAATTACAATTCTTTCCAGGCTGCATAGTGTCGACTTATTGCGCTGCTAATTACTGTGTTGAATTACTGGGCAAGGATGCAAACGTGTTGAGGTAACTAATGAATAGACAACACGGTGATCCATTGCGCTAAATGCTCCATGGTCACTGGCTTGGAGTTGTGCGCGTGAAGCCTGATGCGATCATCTTATTGCGCTCAAACACGCCGTCCAGTAGTTCCGGAAGAGCGTCGCTCTCTCTGTTTCCAAGCACATTAACACAGAAGATCAGCAATTAGAGACCCAACTCCTGTACGCATGTATACCACTCACACGTACACTCGTACCTCAAGACTATCGGTCGATCGAACTTGCCGAGTCGCTGCGGCAACCAGCTGCCAAAAAGCGATGTCATTGTCGCGAGACTCGACTGATCTTTGCGGCAGGCATGCTCTGGAATTGGCTGCGTAGTCTTCTGGATGCACAAGTGCATCAGATCCCAGTTAATCATGTGCATCAACCAGAACTTGCTTCAGCAACAGCTCAACATCGTTACCTTGCGCTCGCTCGGGGTCGGGTGCAGGCCGCTCGCAGCCGCGTAGATCGCACTGACGCTGTCGCCAGTGTTTGAGCTGGCGCCAATGCTGCCGCGTCGGCTGCCAGCGCTGTAGTGTCTTGAAACCCGCATCAATTCTGATCTTGTTCGCGATCGTACGCGCCAACAAGAGTGACAAGTAGCGGAAGAAGAGTGACGTTGAAGAGCATGCGGTGCGCGACTCGTCAGAGGAGGAAGAAGAAGACTTGGGGCAGAGAAGGGAAGCCGATGAGAGAAGAGAGAGAGCGTCCTGTGGAGCGAGTAGAACGAGAGAGCGCAGGAGCGCGAGAACGTGCCAAGGACAGTGCTGAGCGAGTACGATAGGAGCGCCGAGGAAGGAGACAGCAAGAGGATGCATCCGGGCGGAAGGACGAGAGAGCGGCAGAACGTTGCGTGAAGTCCGAGAGCAGAGGAGGACAAGTCCCCAGGAAAGTAGCCAGCAGCAGCGTAGGTGAGTACCTTCATGGTTGTGTGTGATGTCGCGGGTCTCCGCCTCAGGTCAGAAGGGCAGAACGAGGTGGTGGCTATTGTGTAAGCAGCGAGAAGGCCTGAGAATGCCTGCAGTACGGGTGTGGCCGGAAACATGCTCGTGAGTGCCGCGATCTGTGGGTCAGTACCTGTATTCGAGAATGCGCGGCGTGGGGTGTTGGTGGGTGCAACCAAGCTTGACGCAGTACGCGTATCAACGTTTGCGCAAGAAGCGTGGGAGCCGTGAGGAAAACAGTCTCTTCCAGCTTGGTATTATTAACTTGTTGCTAACAATATATTCCACACGGCTGGACTACTACGTCCACACGAGGTTGCCATGCACGCAACCGCGTGACCGCATGCGATTCAGTTCAGGTCGGGGGCCTATCCATCGCGCATTGTCTTCTCTCCTCGTCAGGTTGACGACTGCAGGCGTGATAAGGTCCCAGGTACTGCAAGGAAATGCGCTGTTGTGAACGTGCAACCAACCAGGATCAAATTTTTGCCGCAGACGCTTGGTCACAAGTTCTCACTCGCGACGTGACCCACCTTTGGAGACGTGGATGAGGGAATGGAGGTGTTGCCTTGCAGACTGATGGGGAATGCGCGTCTCCCAACTGGCTAGCTCACGATTCCGAGCGAGAGAGGGCAAGGCTGACCACACCCTCCTGGCCACGCCTTTTTGGTCGCCTTCTTGGTCACTTGTGTGTACTAGGTCAAAATGGAATGTGAGAAGCTTCCCCATGAAAAAGCAAGTTGGTTTTCACGCGATCCATTTGAACTTGGCGAAAAGGTGGCCCAACTGTGGTGCAGTCGCGCGGGGCAGCCACCCATCACTCGCACTCTCCGTTCGCTTGCGCGAAAACGATTTCGATTTGGTTGATCTTGCAACGTTTTCCGATAACGATTGCGTCTCAAAATTTGGTTTGTTTATCAAAGTGCAGCATCAGAGAATCCTGGGAAATGTGCAATATTGAGGGCAAATGCCCCAAGCAGGCGGAACTACTTTTTACAACAGATGCAGTAGGAACTCCCTACTTGGTTAGCGCCGGTATGCATAGCTGGAAATTGCATAGCGATTTTGGATCTCCTACCTCCGCTCCCTATTGCAATGTATGGAAACTATGCAAGCAACCCTTGAATGCATGGTGCAGCCATTTGACCAAAATATGCATATCGAAATAAGCTTGTTCTATTATATTACAATTTGTATGGTCCAGTTTACACCAAAATGCTTAGCCTAGTTGCACGGCTAGATTAAGCATGTCTCCGTGAGGCAAGTGGGGAGTTCCTGCTGTAGATGGAAAATGATTGACAATTATGTGCAAATGGCGCTTTGGTGCTTGCTTGCAAATGCAGCAGCAACAGCCTTTTCGGGTCAGTCTGATGCTTGTGCTCCTTTGAAGCTCGGTTGTCTTGCGAAAGAACACTTGTCCTGGTTTGCCCTGTCGCACCCCTTACTCCAGTACCAGTGTGCCCTAATTTGGTGCGATGCACACCACAAATGACCCCAGCGACATGGCTACATTGTGTGGTTGCTGCTCGCTCACACGTCGCAAATTTATTGATCTTGAGCCGTTTGAGTTCACCCAGCTACATTCATTTGCGAGCCACGGTGCTTTTCTTCTTCAAGAACGATCGTGATACCGGTTTGTAGCTTCCGGAACGACTGGTACGTGCGCTCGGTCATCGAGTTGTCTGCGATGCAGAGCCACTTGAGAGCGATCGCGCATTTGAGCGAGCGTAGCTTCTGGATCAGTAGCGCGAGCGGCTCCTCGGTGATGAGATTGTCCGTGAGGTTGAGGTCTTGGAGTACTTTGTTCACTTCCAACGCCTTGATGCACGCCATCATGCCTTCGTTGCTGATGCGGTTGTGCGCCAAGTTGAGCTTCACGAGTGTCCTGTTCATGCCCAGACACTCAAAGAAACGGATCGCGATCTTGCCGTCCATGCCCGAGAGTGACAAATCCAGGACTTTCAGCGTTTTGCTGAACTTGAGCAAGTTACTGAACCATACGACGCCGTCCTTGCCGATCTGGTTCTGCGCGATGTTCAGATTTGTGAGCGACTTGTTCTTCTCCGTAAGCATCACTGCAATCCGCTGAGCCTGTTCCGCGCCAATGCCACGTGTATCACCATCGGAAATCGAATCGTCGCCTTTCATGTTGAGCTCCTGGAGTCGGTTGTTCTTCTCGAGCATCAACGCAAATGCTTGTGCGCCAGCCTCGCCCATCGTGTGGTGCTCAATGTCAAGTAACTGGAGCGCCTTGTTCACAACCAGCGCTTGCGCCAACGCCACAGCTCCTCGCGGGCAAATGATGTTCCATCGCAGATACAGCTCCTTTAAGCACGCATTGCCCTTGAGGCCTTCGCTGATCGCGATGATCGCTGGCGCACTGAAATCGTTGCCACGCAAATCGAGTCGCACAAGGGATCGATTGGACTTCAGCGCATGACAGAAACCCTCAGCTCCGTCGTTACCGATTTTATTCCAGCTCAAGTTAAGGTGCGTCAACGATGAGTTGAACTGCACGCACTCGACCACCGCAGCGCCTCCTGCGATTCCGATGCAGTTGTTCTCAAGCTCGAGCGTCTCCAGTGTCGCGTGGTTCCGCACCGCGTCAGCGAGCGCGATCCCTCCATAGCTGTCGATCTTGCAGTTGTTCACCGCCAGGCGTCCAATGTGCAGGTGGTGGAAGACTTTTTTGCTCAAAAAGACCACCTCGTAGAAATCGAACGCTCTCCCCGACAAATTGACGCTCACTAGCTTGGAACTGCTTCCGATGGTCACTGCCGGTGCTTCTGGGAGGCAGATCCTGTTGAGTACTTGGGTTGGGCGATTGAGAGTGAGGCACTTCGCCAGGATCCACTGATCAAAGTGATGCTCCTTGGGGGTGTTGAACTCCATTGTCTCGACTCCTACTTCATGGTGGCACCCTCGCACTTCTTGGACTTGGATCGGGTCTTCATGCATGACGATACTCACCAGAGTATCGTTCGATGCGATCAGCTCCGCGACTTCCTCGGCGACTTCCTCGTGAAGCCCTGTGTTCGCCAAATTCACGTGTTTCAGCGTCTTACATTGCTTGATATTCGCAAGCACTTCGAGGATTGCCCAGCGCTCGATCTCAGGATTATTTGACAGATCCAACGTCAGGAGCTTCGTGTTGAGCGGCAAGAGCCCTGCGATCACCAGCGCATCCATCTCCATCAAGTCTGTCCCAGGCAGAGTCACCCATCGCGACTGCTTGATCTTGTGAACGGGAAGACACGCGCGAGAACTCGTCAGCCGCAGCTTGTCAAAGCTGTCGTTCACGCATCGCAACGCTGCTGCAATACGCTTGGAATACTTGCTCTCATGGTTCTGACAGTACTGATCTTCGTCACAGTCTTTCCCGTACATCGCCACATCGCTCAGCACGAAATTGTCACGCAACGCCTCCAGAAAGTCGAGAAGTGCCAGTGACGAGAGTTGGTTCCACGATACATCCAGCCACACCAGGGTCTCGTTCTCTCGGAACGCTCGACAGAAAAACGGGATCCCTTCATCTGTGATCCGATTGTAGCTTAGGTCCAGGTACAGGAGCATAGAGTCGGGGATGTCGTCGATCGCATCACAGAGAGCTTGGACGCCTAGCGGTCCGATCTGATTGCCCTGGAGGTCCAACTTTGTAAGCGTCGAGTTGCAGCGAAGCATCGCAGCAAGAGCACACATGCTTTGATCACCAAGTCCGATATGCTGGAGCGTGAGTGACAACAGCGCCTTGTTCACGCGCAGTGCTCGGAACACGGCAATTGCGCCTTTATCACCAATGTTGTGGGTTGCGCGCTTTGCCCAGAGCTTCTTCACGGGGAGTTTTCGGTTTGCTTTGTCGGTCTGTTGAGTGAGACTTGTTTGGGCTCTCTTCTTTTTCTTCTTCTTCTTCTTCTTTCCAGAGCTCCCTGGCTTGGTGGAAGGAAGTGGTGGAGCTTGACGGATGACCAGCGACTGGGTGGAAATGTTGAATGCGAGTCCGGAATGCGCCAAAATGCAAATCTGCGTGGTTGTCAGCTTCCCAACGACCAGTTCGTCGCCTCCTGCTTCTTCGTCTAGTCTCAGGAACCGCGGCGATATGTTTCGGCGTAGCAGCATGGTGATGTACGCCAGTCGCACGCCCAGCTGGAAGCAGTCGGACCAGCCAAACTCTGGGATGTCGACCGGAACCGAATAGCTCTTTTCATTCTGCAGACCTTGCGCCAACTCGAGGTTGTCAGGGTCAAGAAGCGGCGGCTCTATCTGGATGATGTGCGAACCTAGAGCTGCATCATTCACAATAGTGTCAGTCTGATGAGCTGGGGCTGAGACTAGAGCCACAGTTGATCCTGCTTGTTCAGTTGAATTTGCCGCTTGGTTATCTGCGTTACTCGGTGTTATAACTGGAATAGAATTCTCTGGTGGTGGTGGGATGAACGTGAAGATACTTGAAGAAGCTGGAAGGTCTGGAGAGACAACAACCTGGATCCACGCCTGCTTCCTGGGTGTTACATTGGCGTTCGAGGCTGCCTCTGCAGTATCGCCCGCAATGTTTGAAACGACCAGCTCCGTATCATCCACCAGGGCTACGACAGTCGTCTCGTCAACCTGTACGACATTTACATCATTGTTAGCAACATCATAGGAAACCGCATCATCAGCCTGCTCAATGTGACTGGAACTGAGCACTCACCTCATTCTCCTGTTGCTCTTGAGGTTCTAGGTGCGCCTTAAGCAGATCGGAGTCCTCAGCAACTTCTATGTTCTTCGCCATGCTCACGCGAGAACGACAGAGAGCGCACACCTAACAAGCACTACCGCCTGCGACACCAGATTGCCATATTGCTTGTAGTGGCTCGAAGCTAGCTCTCTCGTGAAGCTCGCTTGGTTTGATCGAAACTGCAATGCAGGACGACAATTCAACTGTCGGCCAGCGGAGAAGTCGGTCCCGCCCAAGATAACCCGCGCGCGACTCTTCACAATCTGAACTGCTCTGGAAATGGACAAACATGTGCACTCACACAAATCACAGCGATTAGGAACAGTAGCAAATACAACGCAATATCGTCACGAGAACAGTTTGGCTTGATATAGACGTTCAAGTGTGTTATTCATCTTGGCTCTCTCTATTGGGCACGCGGGTACGCCTTCTTGATGTGGATTTCATCACGAGGTCTAATACACACACAAAAGAGCAATCAGGAGACAACAATGTCAATGAGGCCGGGAACAACATTCCCAGTCAGTGGCTATACACGAAGAGCAAGCCGAGTCTCAAACCTGTCGTTTGCGCCAGTGGGCACGAGCCCCATGCGCTGGATCACCTTCATGCCTTCGGAAATGCGGCCAAACACAGTGTGTTTGCCTGCAGAATCATCATCATCATCACCAACACCAGATGATCGCACACACGTTAGCATTAAGATCTGCGTCTTCGCAGATAGGACGCGTTGTGCTTACCATCGAGCCACGGCGTCGGCGCCAGCGTGACGAAGAACTGGCTGCCGTTCGTGTTTGGACCAGCATTCGCCTATTCGATTGTAGCAATGAAATAACAACAGCAGCATGTCAGTTGATGTATCATCACGCATCTGCTGAACAAGCAGTTGCAATCGGTTGAGAGCTGTACGCACCATCGAGAGGATTCCAGCGCCAGTGTGCTTGAGCTCCTTGGAGATCTCATCTTCGAATTTCCCACTACACAACAATAGGATACAAACAAGAACATCAGCACTAACACCGCAAACAGCGCATTGCATCACGCCAAGCTCACCCGTAGACAGACTCGCCACCACGCCCCGTGCCTGTTGGATCGCCGCCTTGGATCATGAAATCCTAGAGCACCACGCATGGAATACCACAGTAAGAACAACTGGATAACCGAACAGTCATAGAGGTAGAAGACGTTGACCTTGTAAGATCAGGTACCTACCTTGATGATGCGGTGGAAGATCGTGTTGTTGTAGTAGCCGCGGCGCGCGAGCTCCGCAAAGTTCCAGCAGGTCTTTGGCGCATGCTCGTAGTAGAGCTCGACCGTGAACGTGCCCTATAGACAGAAGCAATCCACACCAAGACAGCAGTAGCATTAGCAGCGAGTAGTGCATTGTCAGCAGATACGTTAGCATGGATCTACGTACCACAGTGGTCTCCACGACGACGTGCGTCGGCGGCGCCGATGTCGCTCTTCCCGCCATTTCTGTTGTGTATCTGCTGTTTTTGGGTTTTGAAAATGGATTGACCACTAAAGTGTGAGGATTAATACTACTGCTCTTGTAGAGAGATATTTTGTGCTAGAGTACCGCATAAATGTTCGACCACAATTACAGTACTATCATAATCAAATGTATTAGTCGTATTGCTTTTGAAAGCGTACTTAGTCGAAGTTTGGCGCCAAATAGAAACGAGAACGCGGGAAACATTTGGAGCCGCAATTGCCCAAGCGTGAATTGAACGAGCGAGCGAGTGAGAGAGTGACGCGCGACAATGGACCCAGAGGCAGTGAAGCAGCAGGTGCTGGTGACGAAGAGAGATTTCTCCGCCGACAAGTACCGCCTGGTGGAGCTCAACGCTGAGGTGGAAGAGGCTTTTAAAGCGGGCGACAAGTGAGTCAGCGTTTGTTGATTTCTTTCTGTAGCATCTCCGCTTTCCATGCACGACTCACACGACATGTATGTGATGCTGCTGATAGAGTATTTATTGTCGGGGCGCCTGCAGATAGAGCTGTGATGTGCACATCGGCCAAGTCGTTCTATTTGACGAAGGAGGACACCTCGAATCTGCGATTGCTGACTGAACACACCGAATGGAGGCCGCGTGAAGCCGACGAGAGCAAGACTTCAACAGAGAAAGATGAGATCGTCGTGCGAGGCTCTGCAAAGTTTCACTTCCTAGTACGTTTAATGTATGTACTCTCCGTATTGTACATCCACTGCATGCTCTTATCACGCTTTGATATTGTTTTGTGTAGCTCCAGCCAAAAGGACAAGATATCATGCGTCTGAAGGCATTGCTGATGGAGTCGCCATTTGAGCAAACTCGTTCGAGCAAGGTGGGCACGACAAATGACTTGATTGTTGTCTGCGAGAGTGATGCATCCTGTTGGCGCAGACGCTTACCGTCTCTTCATTGTTGCCATTGCAGAACTCTTCAACGCCTCAGAAACGAGCAAAGCTCCACAAATTGTACACAACAGAAGATCTCGTGTCGACGCTGCAATCCAGCGAGCAAGAGATTTTGGAAATGCTCAATCAGCTGCACGCCTTTGAAGATGCAGGTAATCTCAGGTGCTGTCACGCTCACTCGGTATTAGCCAAGCATCTCATTTTATGTTGTGCATTGTCATGACAGGAACGTGGCGGTTGCTGAGCACGCCATACCAGTCGCGTGTGTTCAGTGAAATCCTGGATGCGATCGTTCAAAATGACTTGGATTTCCTTTCGTTGCCCGGAATCCCGTTAGCCAAGTTCCAAGAAGAGACTGAGCACCCGCTGGTTGTCATTCGACAATGCTGCAAAATCTACGGCGCCGTGATTGTCAGTGAAAGCGGCGAGGAGAGTTGCACGCTCGAGCCAAGCAAGATCGCCGGCTTTTGCGCAAAGCAGCTCTTCGAAGAGCAGAGCGCAGAGTCTCAGCAATCTGGAAGCAGCGATGGTGAAGGCTGGGTGCTGGATCAGTTCATGGACAAGTGGGCGCTTCGAGTGCCAGACAAGGTCACCGTCAGCATCGAGATGCTCCGTGGGGTCGGACTCATAAAGACTCAGAAAGGGAAGCCGACTCGCATCGTGTACTTTCACGAGGGAGATCTGCCACTGGACGCAAAGCAGCGCTTCGAGAAACTATTTGAGGTCCAGGAGAAATGGACGATCCAGCAGCTCGAGCCCTTCATCCAGTACGTGACCTTGCCTGCTATTCACGAATGCTTGTGTGAATCACTAATGACAAGGTGTTGTGTACTCTTTGACAGGTCGCTTGTTGTTCCAGGAACGACCCAGGCAGCTCTATTGCTCAAGCACACGCGCTCCTCCCGACAGATCAACTCCACTGAACGACTGTACAGTCGACGATAGATCAGTAGGCGCTGCAAGCAGACACCACACTGATACAGAAGCAAACTTCGCATGGGTTTCATTCAAAGAGATGCGTGGTGCATTACGATACTAAAACTAACAGCGGTGCTGTCCCTCAAACGCAGACGCTAACGCTAGCAACAACATGAACAATGAAAACGCAATGAATTGTGTGTATGTTATGATGGTATGTAAATCCCGAGAACTAAACAAGTGGCAACTTCACTATGCCACTCATCTGAAAATGAGATTGCTTCCTATCGGCTCATGCTTGAAGGACAGTCATCACTGACGCAAAACACGATCATCCCAAACCGAGCAGAGCCGAACCAACAGCGATCAAATGCGTGGCAGTTGAGATCCCCATAATACACATACACATGCGCACACTACTATAACGCTGACGTTCTATCTACACCATAGGTGCGATCAACAGCGCGTGCTCTCTATCACTGTGACTCTCCGACGGCAATTCTGCGAATGGCAGTGAAAAGCGGAGCCGTTCGGACGAAACAGCTTTCGGGTTGAACTGGTCCAAATGACTGGTGGAAACAATCGGCTCTTGTAGAGAGATATGTTCCAACACCTCAACTCCGTACAAGAACTAATCCATCGTGCGTGTTGCACGAATGCAAAGTCGCGCGAATGTCGTCCCAGTGGAAAAGTCTCACTTGAAGACACATTTGCAAGAGCCATTTTGCTGCAACCCCGCGCGCGCCAAAAAGCAGCTCGCGAAGATGCCGTGTACGATCAAGATCCGGCTCGTGGAGGCGCGCGACCTGCCCGTGATGGACCGCACGAGCAAGCTGGCGGACGCGTACGTGGGCATCACCTTCGCGTCCTTTGAGGCCAAGTCCTCAGTCTCCAAGAAGACGCTCAACCCCAAGTGGGACGAGGAGTTCCGCTTCGACGTCGCCGACGACTCGGTGCTGCAGAGCCAGCCGATCGAGTTCAAGCTCATGGACCACGACGTGTACACGAGCGACGCGGTGTGTACATGTGCTTGTGTCTATAGTCTCATAACCGCGCTCACTTGTTGGCGAGTACTAACCTATGGTTGATGTGTTTGTTTTACTTGACAGACCATTGGGATCGTGTACGTGGACCTCAACTGCCTGCTTATGCGCGACGGACACGTGATCCAGGGCTGGTTCCCGGTGTACGACACGCTGCTGGGCGTGCGCTGTGAGTTGAGCCTCGTGATCCGTCTGCACTACTTTGGCGACGTGAACCCGTTCCGCGAGTCGTCGGCGGGCGTGCAGTTGTTCGGATTGTCGACGCTGGACCCGAACCTCTACCGCATCGACACGATGCTGGGCTTTGTCGAAGAGCTTGTGGTGCACGCCGACCCGGAATACTCGTGGAGCGACAACTTTAGGACGTCAAGAAAGAGCAACGAGCACCGACAGCTGTTGCTCTACAAGCTGTCGTCCCAGGTCGTCACGCTAGTCGGCAAGAAAGCGCTCGAGCTCGGCGGCAATGCCGTGTTGGCGTACAAACAGTTCTTCGACGTCGAAGGTGACAGTGGACTCGTGGCGCGCGCGTGCGGTACTGCGTGTTACATCACGCCTGTGGGGAAGAACGACCCATCGGGTGTGGATTTAGGCTCCAGCTCGCAGCGGAATGGCGACAACAATAATGGCGACGAAAGTGACGACGAAGGCCAGGGCTTGTCCTCCAAGGACGACCCACAGCAGCCGCCTCCGCCTCCGATGCTCCCGCCAGTGGACGCGATCGATGCGATCTCGTCTCCGCGATACATGCCGCGGCGCTTCCTGAAGTCCATGAAACCACCCGAGGCGTTCAACATCTCGGTGCACGATGTACGTTTGTTGTTCTTGTGGCATTCTCGCGTCTTAGATACGGCTGATGATAGACTTGCTGGCTCCAAACCAATTTATCTCAATCTTTTGCTGACAGGAAATCCAACTGATCACGTTGAAAGTGTTTAGTCCGTCGACACGAATCCGCCTCGGAGGTGTCGTGAGCGCTCGCTCCGTGAAATATCTGGGTAAACTCGCGACGAAACTCGCGGATCAGGAAACGAGAGACTCGTGGTGGCTCGAGCTGCGCGAAGAAGTGCGTTTGTATTGCTGGTGTTATGTTAAACATAGTTGGAAATGCATATTGACGTATTGTGACTGATAAGAGTGACGTGAACCTGTGTTGCTAGATCCGAGCGCACGCCCAGTCGCTGCAGTGCCCGTTTGTCATCGGATACACCGAGTCGTGCACGATCCACGACGACGTGTGCGTGATCTCAGCGACGTGAGTGCATCTTCACTCTGTCTTTCCAATCATGGAATGTCGTTTACCTAACTCCGTTATCCTATTTTATCCTTGCAGTGGCACGGCTGCGGTACTGAAGAACCCAACGAAGGAGAGACCCAAGAGAGAACCAAGCACCAGCTACGACGACGGAGACGAAGGTTCGTCCACGCTGCCGTCGTCGTCACCGCTGACAATGAACACACCTGAATTCGTTGGCCGTCGAAGCCCTGCGCTGATGCACCTGGGGGGCAGCACTGGAGGAGGAGAAACGCTGCCACCACGAGCAAAGAACCGGTAAGCCGTGCTTAGTACGTGTACGCGATGATAACGTATCGAGCTAACTCACATTACGCTGCTGTTGTACCATTGTAGGAAGAGCCGCATGAACAAATCCCCATGTCTTCTCTGTCACATCCCGTATTCGCGATCGTTGGCTCCATTCTCCAAGTAAGTGCAGTGATAGTCTGGTAAGTTTGACAAGTTCTATAGTAGGTTGTTGTGCTAACAGGACCTGCACGTATGTGCGATTGTCAATGACAGCATGCGGATGGTGCGCTGCGGGATCTGCGGCAACAAGTGGGTGCCGGAGATGCTGATTGCATCCATCGAGCCGCCGTCTGGACTCGCGATGATGGGCAAAGGCACGTTCATTCAGGCACGCGTTTGTCGTCAACGCCGAAAAGGAACCGGTGATGTCAATGCGACAATCGTGTCGGAATCGCTGCCGTTCTTGGAGTACGAGCTGTATCGCCAGGTGAGAAAGAAATTGAGCTTCGCATGAGGATTGAGAGCTTGTATGCGGGTGGTGTTGAAAGAGATTTGAGTGCTAACCCTAACGTTATTTGATACTTTCTTTGTCTGACTATGTTTCTGTAGCTGATTGTGAAGATGAAGGTTCTTGGCGTGAATGCAGTCTTTGGCTTTGACTCGCAGATCCAGGTAAGTGAGAGTCTATGTCCTTCTTTCAGACCCAGCCTCACAGTGTTTTTTGTTTGGTTGTGGACTAAACTTACTAATCGGACCATCTCGTGTCGATTATTGTGTTGTTGGTGATTACTATTAGATCGGAGGCTCGTTGATTGTTGGTCTCATCACTGGAACGGGGCTGTACTTGCCCGCTCTCCCGCCACCCCCGACGTTGCGAATTGAGCGAAACATTGATGTACGACGCACATTTTCCCACTTCCTCCACATTTTTTCACCATGGCTAACTACTGACATTCTCAACCACATCTTTGTGTTGTAAATTAGGTCAAAGACGATGAAGACCGACGTCTCGTGAAGCTTCAAAATCAGATCGAGGCGCTCAGTACATTCAACAAAGACAAGGTATGCTTTGCTGTCTGACCATTTCCTTCCTTTCTGTCCTACTGCCAAACGTCAATCTTCTGACTGTGTTTGCCATTCCCCACAGCTCCACAGAGATCGAGTGAGCGTCGTGCAGCCCGAGCACGAGTATTTCGGCAATCGCGTGTTCCGCGCGCAGCAATCTGCTGGCGGGTCGCTGAGTTTTGCTCTTGACGAAGACGGTAAAGGATACAAGCGCTTCCTGCTGCCCCCGACGCATTCACGGATCGCACAGCGGCGGATGCGGCGGAAAGCACAGCAACAGCAGCAGCAGCAACAGCAACTCACGGCTACGTTTGAGTCGATGAGAGACGTGAAAAGCGGAACGCCATTCCCATCGTTGCCAGACATCTCAGCCTCCCCAGCAACAGGAATCGAGAGCGACGCGGTTTCAGTAGGAGCAACAGGTTCAAGCTCAGCAGCAGCAGCTGAGAACGAGAGCAAGAACCTTAGCTCATCGTCTGAGTCCAGCTCCGAGTCGGAAGAAGAGACGCTGGCTGACGGGTTCAGGTTTGTGGTTATTTTCTTCTGTGAAGTGTGTTTTTCAACGGGTATGGTTGGATAGAAATTGGTTGTCTCACTGCTCGTCATGCGTGCTGTGTTACAGTGACTCGAAGGACACGTTTGTGCTGGAGATTGACGATGAGACAGACGAAGATCTCATGTCCGTCTTGATTGAGCAGGAACTGCCAGAGGTAAAGCATGCATGCAAATGCATATTCTTGCACTCACTGTACAACGGGTATTACTAACGCAGGCTTCTCAATAACTCTCTGTGTTCATAGGGCATTTATATGTGCAATACAGATCGGCTGCCTGGAGACTTTGTACCTGGCGAAAACGTCCACTTGGTCGTGTCGATGAAACGAGTGGAATGGGACGAAGACCGCATGCGCGACACGCGGCTTAACGAACTTCTCTCGGTCGTGTTTAAGGAACTCTTTGCCAGGTATGTGCTTGTTGCATCCATGTATGACGCATGCATCTGATCTAGAATTCTATGTGAGTTCCTCACTGATATCCCTTGTGTCGACCTTTGCACACAATAGTTTGTTGTTCAAGATTCGCTCGTACGCTCCATGCGCGATCTGTGGAGTCAAAACGCGCACATCCGTGGCATCCGAGACAATGGTATGTTACTTTAAAAGTCTTCTTCATTCCATCATCGTCCAACGTTTCTCCATTGAGTCTAAACCATTCTTGAATCTCTGCAGATTGAAGTGGTTCTGATTGGCATGGTGTTGCTGGAGAAGGCAGTTGAGCCGCTGGAGAACATGCTCGCGGAAGCAGCGCTCGCGCTCGATCTGGAAGAAGCGCAAGCGCTGGGCGAGCGTATAGACGGATCGGTGGTTGTGCACGACATTGAGCTCTCTGGACGGAGCCGTCTGCAGATTCCCACGCCTCTCAACGGTGGTAGCTTCTCGCACCTGCGAGGTATTGCCCACCCGAGTGGCGCGCGATTCGGCGGCACTGCTGGCATTTCAGCGTCGGCGTCAGCTTCGGCGTCATCGTACGGCCGCGAGTGGATTGAGCTCACGCCGCTGGCGTATATCCCCGGGGCTCACGTCACGAGGTACCTGGGTCGCGTGACGCTGCACTTCATCAAGGAAAGCTGGACGGTGCGTGAAAGCGGAGGGCTCGGCGCGTTCTACCACTTGTTTATTAACGAAGCAATCGCGATCGTGCGCGCACACGTGCGATCGCTGGGTGGGAACGCGATGCTGACGTTCCGCTTGGTGCCGATCGAGTCCAGCCAGTTGTACCGCAACCAGGTGTACAACATGATCAGCATCACGGGCGACGCCGTGATGATCGAGCGCGAAACGAGCGAAGCGAACTTTGCGTACCCACCGAGCTCCTGGACGCTCAAGTCGTCCTCGCGTGTGGCGGAGGAGGACTCGGACGACTTTGGCATGATGGCCGCGAGCTTCTCGGCCGATGACGCTGCTGGGATGGTGGGAAGCAGCGCTGGCGAGCAGCAGTTGCATCTGACGCGCTCGCAGTCTGACACTGCGCAGAAAGGGGAGTGGCCCGTGGCTTTGTAAAACGTTATTGGGTAAGAGCTTTGTGCTTGATGTCTCGATTTGCAAATCACAATGTTGCATTCAAAGTTATTAAATAGGTCCTACGCAAAGAGACAACACAAACCAAAAACAAGAAGACTGTCGCCATCATCATCATCATCATCATCGGCACGCGATCACGGTCTCGACGATCGCCGCCATGCGCTCGTTGAGGTCGGCGGCTTCTTGTTCATCACCGCCGAGAAGCCCTGCTTCATGGACGCGCGTGAGCACCTGGCGGAGCTTGAGCAGCGCCGGCAACAGCTTCATCTCCAGCACCAGCGGCGCGACGGCGTCCACCTGGTCCACCAGGAGACTCGTGAACGTCACGGTCAGGCGCAGCAGCTCGACAAACTCAGACATCTCGAAATAGTTGTTGGCATCGTCTGATTTCCCGTTCTCTGTTGGTATAATCTGCACGTTGAGCTTCTGGACGATCGCATGCATGGCGTTCATGAGCAGCTGCTGCGTCTCGGCGCTGGCGAAGACGCTGGCGTCGCGCTGGATGAAGTTGAGCAGCAGTACGAGCGCGTAGATGCGGAAGTTGGACGCTTCTTCGCTTGATGAGGGCGGTGGCGCAGGAGCATGGTCCTTCTCTTGTCTTTCATTCGCGTCCTCCGGGGCAACGCTGCGGTGCAGGAATCGGATGACCGCCGGCACGAGCCGCGCGACCTGCTTGAGCATCGCCTCGTCCGCGATCACGACGACCCACCCGAGCACGAAGAACGCGTCGCCCTGCGCCCACTTGTTCCTGCACGTCACCATGCGCACGAGGCTCTTGAGCACCGCGTCGCCGTGCACGTCGAGCAGCCGCTGGCCCGCGACGCGTGAGATGCAGATTGAGCCGAGCGCGTTCGCCGCCTTGCACTTGAGCAGCACGTCCCGACAGCCCAGCGCTGCGATGATGCGCGTCACAGGCGTAGCGCCGCTACCACTACTACTGTTGCTGGTCATGCCGTCCTCCTCATTACCGTCGCCAACGCTGCCGCCATCACCACCGTCGACCAGCAGGCGCCGCACCTCCATGCTGATGCTGTCCAGCGGCAGCGCCGCGATCTCCGTGAGCGCCTCGACAAACTCGCGCTTCTCGTCGCTCTTGGTGTTCGACACCGGATCCCAGCGCATAAGACACTCGCGCAGCTGCTGCACGTACTCGACGAGCGAGTCGCCCGCGTCCAGAAGCGGCTCGTCGTGGAACGCATCGATCACCTCCATGATTTCGATTTGCTTTTCTCTCCACTCACAAATATCTGCGAGCCCATCAAAGCACTTTAAGAGTGAATTAGGATTGTTATCCTAAAAAACAAATAGTGGCCCAGCCAACAGTGTGATTTTGCTGTGATCTTTGTCAAAATCACAGAAAAACCACTTGGATTGGGCTCGCATAGAAACATATCGCGTACAAGAGCACTACATAAAAGAGCGCATGCAATTTGCAGCATGAACGAAGGGACAATGGGATGATGTAAGCACATAATAAGCGCTATACGAAGAAGAACTCATGAAGAGCCCAGGCTCTAAAGAAAAACTTATGAAGGGCTCGTGTCCAAAGGTCCTAAGGTCCACCAGGGCGAGTTTAATCAAGTTGTTGAGAGAGTTGCCAACGCGATTTTTCTTGCTTGGCCTGAAAGAGGTTCGCCAGCCATTCGACACAATACAAAGCGCACTCATAAGTGGTGGCTTATGTGAGTGCACTATAGAGTTATGAAAAGCGAGGTCGCGCGAAGATGTTCACGAGAAAACAAGCGTTTGACAACAGGAATAAAGAAAGTTCACGCACTTGACATTCAATACTGGATGAGGGTTAGCCAGAAAAAAACCCTAGACGACCT
>JALBZB010000177.1:0-42450 GCA_038050625.1 Pythium sp. MPC-2022a
GGATATTGTAGGTCGGCAACGTACCTAAATATACCTCACTTTCATCATCATCATCTTGTCGGTATTGCATGGAGCAACTTAAATGTTGGACGCGGCGAGACTGAGTGAGGTGACGAGAGCGGCAGCGCAGATCTTGACGACGTTCGTCTTTGGTCCGTGGTTTGCTAGTCGCGGGAGTGCTGTGGGGTGAATGCTGTCTACTACGTGCTGTATTTGGCAGTGGTGGCGGCGGTTGTTGCTTTCTCTGGTGGAAGGAAAGTTGGGGAATGAATGAGAGTCAGAGAGAGTCGAGGACCAGATTGAAGACGCGTGCTTCAGTTCCTTTCGGATTTGCTTGGACTTGGAGCAAATCCGAAATGGCGCAAATGAATGTGCACGGGAAATGACGGCTGCTCAAGTATTCGGATTCGAATCCTATGGGACGCTTTGCTGTGCAGAGGACAACTGCTGACCGCAAGTCACCAGACGCTGTTTGTCATCGGACCAATGTCCAGTGATTACTTGCTAACATGTCAAATCCGGCGTCTTTGATTGGTGGGAAAACAGAAGGAGCCGAGTCTCTTTGCTAATGCGCGATGTGACCACCCGAGAAGGACACTATCGCCAATCACCTTCCCTTAATGTTGAATGGTGTCGAGTGCGCCTATTTCAATCGTTCCAGAGTGTTTGGGCATGGGTTAATGAGTATCCTGCACTGTGTACTTGTGGTGGTGGCTCGCCAACCTCCACTGCGAGCACAAAAATTTCACTCTATGCTGCATCCTTCCCACTGTCCTCCTCAACTCCTCGGCAACGTTGAGTACAGACCACATACTGATGATGAAGTTGGCGCACGCCCCTGACGTTTTGTCGTAACGAATCACTTCCAAGTTCCTAGTGGATTACGTGCAGCTCTGTAAATTTGAATAGGATGCGCTCATAAATTTTCAAGAAGCACAAACTGATGTCTGTGCTACTACTTGCTAGACTTGTTCATTGTAAAAAAGACGACTAACTAGCAGACTGTGGAGTTACTAGTCGGTCGTTGTCGCCAAGGTCATTTCCGAACGCAGTAGAACGAACTCGCTTCCGAAGGCATAACCAAGGCTGGTATTCAACAACCAATGCAGCTCAAATGACAAATTGTCCACTCCACCCAATTTTTCGCGCCGCTCTTTCTAGACCAAACGGATTGACGACGTCGCACCATTTCGATATCGCTGACACCGAAGTAGTTTGAGGCATCTACGATTTGATCCACTTTCAGAGTCACCAGACATGTATCGCTCACTGGAACCGAAACGCTACTGTCATCAATCGAAGGAGTCGTAGGATTCGTGCAAAAGCATCCCATTGGGAGCGGCTTTATTGGCAGACTCCACGACCAAAGCCACGGATATCGCTTTCTCCCACGTCTGAATGCGCTTCATAGCTCGCGTGAGCTCTGACCCGAGTCGCTGCAGCAGTTCGTCTTGGTCGCGTAGTCTCGCTGCGAGCTGCTGCGTTTCATTCAATTTGATTGGCTTCATCTCAATCCAGTACGATGGGCATAAAACTCAGTCCAGCAACCGTAGCGTGAGCGTAAAGTCCAGGTACCACACATCGTTTTCAAGAAAGAAATCCCGTTTGCAGTCTCCTGATGAGGCTTGATGATCGGCTCCATTTGGCACTGAGCCGTCAGCTGGGCCCTCTGGCGATTCGCATCTAGGCGGAGCACCATCAGCTGATTCACTTGATTTAGTCCAAGCGTGTTGCGGTATTCTCTACAGTTCAGAGAAAAACCGAGTTCTGGATGCTCGCATCTCATAACGAAGAATTTTTTCACAGTCGGAAGTAAAAATCTCAGCATGGCATGTCACTTAAGGGCTGAAAGAAAGAAACGAGCTGACTTTGGCCAGCATTCACCAGCTTTTGTGAGGAGTAGCTTCATCTCATCAAGACGAGAGGAATTGATCTTGGCCTTGTCCAAGGATCCTGATTCCAGCCCGAATCGGGACTCAGGCACGCAGACCAAAGTAAAGCATCTGATTCTAGATTTTCGCCAGCGCGTTGAATTTTGAGGTTTGTCGACTTAGTGAGGCTCAATCTTCCAGATCCATTGACAGAATTCTACTTCTACAACTCTATTAACAATTCTAATTGTTCTACATTTGACTTGAGCCCTTCTCTGCCATTGGTCGAAAAATTGCAATTAAAAATTCTGGTTGGACAAACAGCATTTTCCCTATTTAACTTGATATGTGTATGCATATGTAGACTACCTCCTTAAGAAATGTAAAGACTCCCCAACTGACTTGCTTCCATTATGCACCCAAGGAATTAATCTATTATATAGAGGTATTTTCTATTCTTCATTTTCTACCCAATCACATCCTCACATATCCCCCTTTTCATCCAATCAACTCGCCGCATTTTATGCCGCGCGGAATCAATGATTCATCGCTGTCGGGCGGACCGCCACAGCGGGCGCCAAAAGGCAAGTCGCATCAGCCAAGGTCCAGAATAACAGCGGTAAAGCAGCCACGCGCGTTCGACGCCTCTTCTCTCGACGAGTCTAGCGCCAGGCAGCCCACCGCTCTATTCGGTATCAGTCAGCACTGTACGCAGCGTTCTTGCGGTCCTCTGTCGTCTGCCCCAGCGTCCCAGTCAAAGACCAGTCCAGACAGTGAGGCGTCAGTCCTGTGTGACCATCAACAGTAGCAAGCCGGTCCAGTTCTTTCCATAGATCTCTTCTGTCTGCGTGATAGGAAGTGACACAAGTGAATCGAGCGTGAAGAGTGAGAGGATAGAGTGAAGACTGGAGTGATGGCATCCCGCGTGCCGCTGCTGCTCAAGAACAAGGGCCGCAAGCCCACGCGCCTGCCGATCGCACCGCGTGCCAAGCCATCGAACGGTAATAAACGAGGCAAACGAGTGAATGTTGGTGGTGTTGCATATGCTAGTGTGTGTTTATTAATGTACCCACGTTGGTGTTGTTCGTAAGAGTCTGCCTTGTATGTGTATGTACGCGTGGATGTGTGTGTCAATGTATGGTGTGTGTGCTTTTGCCGTTGATCGATCGCAAGGTGGCGATGGGTTGATTTGAGATGATGTGTGTATGGTGTGTGTGTGATGTTGCCAAACCATGTGCGATCTGTTGCTAACATTCATCTGTGTGCTGTGATGCATTCTGCTCTGTTGTCATCGTCTACCTTTACAGCGGACCGTACGAAGCGCGCGTCGCCTGTAGCGTCGAGTGAAAGCCAAGACACCGCTGTGCCTGTGACGCCAGAGGTAAGTCGGCAGCCTTGTCTTCTATATACTATGGTTCCGTACGTAGGTATTATTGTGGTGCTCACATGCGTATCCCTTTTCATCCGTATAATAGAATGACGATGAAGAGAACGTTCCTGGGTCCACCAACAGCCAGCCGGAGAGAGAGCCGCAGCCAGTGATCCCACCAGTGATCCCACCAGTGATCCCGATCCAAACGATCGTGGCTCCGCGAGAGCCGGCTGTGCCAGTTCCAGTCACTGCTGCTGCTGCGCCTGCGAGTACTCCATCGTCGCAGAATACTCCTCGCGCGGGTGGCATCGCGCCAGGCGGATCGCTTGCGTCTCGTCCAGGCTCAGCTGGAAAGCCACCGCAGTCTGGCGTTCGCTCGCCGATTCTCCCAGTGCAACGAGCCTCGGTACGGAACGACTTGGATACTTATCTCGTGACCGTTTTGTATTTTTTCTTGAGAGAACCCGTCACTCACTGGTTTCTTCAATATGTCAGGAACAACGAGCGAACCGTGTGGAGCGACTGGCCAAGATCACGTCAGCTGGACCGGTGTATCGTGGATCATCGGATGTGCGCGTTGGCCACTTCCAGCACCACCACCACCAGGCGAGTCCAGTGCTCGGCCCGCGCGCGACGACGATGCTGCTCCCACCTCCAATCGTTACCCAGGATAACCAGGTTGCCAAGAGAATGGTGCGGAAGTTGGACATCAAACCCCACCAGTCACCACGACGCGCTGCGCAAGCCAACTCCCGCATGCAGAGCATGCCTGCTATCTCCCTCGCCAGCCCAGCGTCGCCTGCTCCTGTGTCTGCGGACACCCCTGCTGTGATCGAGAAAGACGATGCGCTGAAGCAGAAGAAGACGAAGAAGACTGTTGCGGCGCCACCAAGAAAGACGAGCAAGCGCCGCAGCCCAGATTCGACTGACACTGATGCTGTCATTGGCACTGCGCCTGTCAAGGTCGCGCGACGTTCGGTATGCTATTTGTTTGACATTGTTATGTACGTTTGTCTGGATGCATGGCGTACTGACTGTTTGTTTAACTTCACAATCTTCCATTATGTAAGCAGCTCCGCCGCCAGGTCAAGAAGGAAGGCAGTTATAGAGATGTGACGGATTCCCAGGAAGAAAACGACGACGACAAGGACGAAGACGTGGATCCAAATGAATTAGAACTCCCAGAAGAAAACGCAAAGATTTATGTTCCAGCTCGTGAAAGAGCAACGTTGTGGGCCAAGTCGGTGCTGAAGCAGCAGGAAGAGGACGAGGAGAACGAAGACGGCACTTCGGTGGGCGGAGCCAGCTCCCGTGCGCTGACTCTTAAGAAGGAACGATCCACTCCTCCAACCCGGCGCAAGCGCAGCAACTCGTCGTCGTCAATCACATCGATGACCAGAAAGTCCTCCCGCGCCAAGGTAGACGAGTTGCTGAAGAAGGAGCCTTCTCAGATGACGATGGGTGAACTCGCTCTCACTGTTCCAAAGGGCAAGCGCATCAACCGCCACGAGCAGGAGGTGAACGCTGACAACCCAGCCAACAATGGTGGCAACAGCGGCAACGGAAACGGCAGTGGCTCGAACCTGATCAACTCGCACGCTCTCAACCGCGTGCGTTCGTTCTCTGTGTCGTCCGAGTCTGCTGCGTTCGGCGGCTCGATCGTCACGCCACAGGTGGAGATCATTGACGGCAAGATGGTGATTTTAGAGTCGACTGTGAAGATCAGCGATGTGTCGCACCGCAGCGGCGAGTACTCGGACCACGACGACCAGATGCCACGCCGCAGCGGCGCGCGGTATTATGCGCAACCAAACACGCCAGGCAAGCGTTGGGCGAAGGACGAGACCAAGCAGTTTTATTATGTGAGTTGAAGAAGTCGACTGTCAGCTGATGATGACGTGTGATACTTACTGACAGTGTGATGCTCTTGTGTGTTTATTTGTGTAGTGCCTCAGCCAGGTCGGTCCAAACTTTTCGATGATGGCGACACTGTTCCCAAACCGAAAGCGCAAAGAGCTCAAGTGTAAATTTAAGTACGAAGAGAAGCACCACCCAGCGCTGATTGAGATCGCGCTGAAGGCCTCCGCCGCCCCATTAGGTACGTGATGCTGACTAACGTGATGCAATCGTGTTCAATGGTGGGGTCCTAACACTGTTACCCTTGCCAATTTGCAGATAGTGAAATGGTTAGTGTGATCGCCCAGATGGTCGACAAGGACACGAAGAAGAAGCAGGCGAAGCAACTCGCGGTCCAAAAGAAGCAGGTCGTGACCATCGGCGTCGAGTCGCCAGCATCGACGGTCGCGATGGCCACGCCACCACTACCACAGGCCGACTTTCTGGACGACTACGACGAGTATTACAGAGAACGAAAGAACTCGTTCGACTTCTCTGGCTAGCAACTGTAGCTCGGCGAAAGCGAGGGAACGAAGAAGTCTACAGAGCAGGGCAGCTAGCAGCATCGTGCAAAACTACCAGGAACAAAAGAACAAGAAAACTCGTATGTATAGTGTGTCTCGTTGGGTGGGGAAGGTTGACGTCCGATTTTGACTCAATAGAGAAGAGAAGAAGAGAAAGAAAAAGCTACGTGGAATCCAAGTCTCAGAAGAAGAAAGCAAGCTGTGGAACGAAGAAGACAATAAAGAAAAGACTGGGGTTTGGTGACATGCAAGCGTAAGAACGCAATGCGTGGATATGTGTAAACATGCATGTCTCTTTTGGGATTTACTGACCAAAACTAGCGGAGCTATAATGTTGTGAGTGTGTGCAGAACCAAATGGGCAAACAAGGCGACGCCGGACAACACGAGCACAATGGAGCACGGGCTCAAAATGCATCTGCTGGCTGCCATTCTCTATTGGACTGATGCTACCAAGGACCGCCGTACAGTCACTGTGGTCCACAGCGTACTTGACGTTTGCTGACTGATCTCTACTCGTCCTGCTTTGGCTCAACACGCGAGCGCAAGAACTGCTCCGCCTCGGCCTTCTTCTCCGGGTTGTTCATCACCTCCATGAACTGGCGCGTCTGCTTCACGCGCGTTAGATACGTCGTTCGACACACCAGCCTAGCAATAGCAGCAACAATAACAGCAATATAGAGCCACAACTTAGTTAGCACGAGGATATACTAGCGCATATAGCGACATCAATGGCAACGTGACTCCATTTTGCAATGCGTCACTCAATGGACTTGGCTGCGTACCACGAGCCCGCGGCGACACCACCGAACGCGAGCACGGCCCAGTCGCAGGCCGTGCGCACCTGCTTGGTCGTGCGGAAGCGGTGGCCGCCGATGAGCACGCCGGTCGCGATGCCCCAGAGCAGCCCCGAGCGGAAGCACGGCGGGTTCGACAGCAGCTCCGATGGCGCCATTTTCCTTCCTCCTCTTTATCTTGTTGGCTTGTCAATTGCGCACGCACCACTTGGGCACCAAGTCGCACATCACAATGCATTCGGTTGGCCAATTTGAAGGTTTCACACATAACTTTAGGATAGATTGTTGCTTCCAAGTAAATACATAGTGTGTACTACACTAACTTATTGATTGACCTAAAGTAGCGTACAATATCCTAAACTAGGACTCTACAGTTGTCAGTCACATCAATGCAGCTGTCTCAATTTGTGCTTTTTGGTACATGGAGCACCAAGAAACCTGGTCAAGAACCTCGAGAGCACGCGTTCGTCCGTGCCTCTGAAGAGACGAACAGACAGACAGCAATCAGCTCAGCACTCATTCAATCATTTGGGCAGTACACTACACAGTATCACAAAGCAGCATGGTGATGGTGATCAACAGCGCCGCGAAGGCCATGAAGCCACCCGGTCCGACCAAGTCGGGGCTGCAGAAGCAGGTGCTCGGGCTCTACAAGCGAGCACTCCGCGCCGCGCAGAAGAAAGACCGAGAACACGCGGCGCAACGAGAGACACCACCAACAGTAGTAGCTAATTACGATATTGCAGCTCCTAGCAATGCGACGTTCACGTATGTGCGCGAGCGCTTTCGCGATGATGTACGTACCTGAGTGGCGTGCTACTGGTTTGCGATGCATTTGCTATTGTGATGGTGGTGATACTAATGTACGCGAGGTTGTCTGTGTATTATGTATATGGCTGGCGATACTTGTGATGTGATGCGTATTGAAACAGGCAACGTCCGTGCGCCGCATGGACTTCAACGTGATTGAGCACTTGATCCGCAAGGGCGAGCGTGATCTGAAGATGCTCGAGCGGATGAAAGCGGCCAACTTCACACACATCTCGCGACCCAAGACGCCGTTGGCATAGCAAGCAAGAGTGAGAGTTAATCACAATCACCAATCACGAGCCCCTACAAAGCGCACCTAATGGAAGATTTTGGAACCAATAGATGCAGCCACGGTATGGTGATGAACAATCTTTCTGCTTGCTGTTGGCTGATTAACATCAAGACAGATAATACTAAAAAGAAATGGACGCTACAATAGAACGCAACAGCGTCACCAGCTTCTTACCCACGGCACTTCCGGCATGTGCATGTGCGATTGCCTCCTCCAGAGTCAACTCCCAAAGCAGCACCTAAACAATGGCTTGAAGTACTTGCTGACTGTGGTAAGAGCCGACGTAATTGAATTGAAAATGGTTGGCTCGTTCACGCTCTCTCTCTTGTGTACAATATACGAGATACCTCTTCAAGTGACCCGGACAAAGTTTATGATGCAGAAGTTTCAAATCCCAACGTACCAAGTCACGGTGGAGGCACTCGCAGTGAACGAAACGCGACAGCTCGTTCTGAGAGCAGAATGGGATGTTGAAGCGAGTGGACGCTCTTCCTCTCAATGAGTGAAGCGCAACGAGTCGGGCAGATTGCTGCAGAGTACAGAGTTTAATTGCTTGCCAGAACGCTGTGTACCGGCTGCTTGGTCAATACCTGCGCTAACACAGCAACACGAGAAATTGTGTTTGCCATAACAAGTTCAATTCATTATTCCTACCTGATGCAACCTTGTTATTCTCGTCGCTTCAGTTTGCAAATAAGGTACCTCAAGAGAGCAGAGCAGAGATCATAATGGTATGACAAGCACCATTTGCGCAAGCACTGTTTCTTCTCCCGGTCCTTGATTCTTCTTCGTCTTCTTTTTCCAGTTCGCTTGGGGCTCTTGAACGCATCGCCATGCCGCTAGTCTTCAGTCTTCTCATTTCAAGCTTCCACAATGATCCACGGCAATAGAGATAGAGCACCACCATCATCATCATCATCAAGGAGGAGGATTCGGCATCTTCGGATAGAGGGAGGGATTGATTTACGCAGTTCCTGGTGGACCTTGAGCCTTTGATTTTCACGCAGCATGACATACAAGATAAATTATCACCAAAACCAACCAAAGATATAGCAGAGGGATGAGGGTCGACACCACCACCAACATTATCATCATCTTCATCATCAATCATCGTCAACGACAGACCCGAGCAACAACAATCATGACGGAGAGAGAGATCGAGATGGACGAGCATGCGCACACACAAATCAAAAAGCAGCACAATCAACAAACCTGCGACGAGTCCGTAGTCGACGAAGCTCCGCCAGCCGAAGAAGAAGCATCGGCAGCCACTCCCTCAGTCGCCACCCCTGCTGCCGGCGCAGCGCCACCTGCCGCCGCTGCTGCCTGGTACTGCTGGTACGCCTCTGCACTCGCTTGAGCCGCTTCGCCTGTCACGCCCCACGCCGCATTTGCAGCCTCCACACCATAGTACGCAGCATACTCGTAGTAGCCATTCCAGTATGCATTCGGGTCGTTTGGATCAGCCGTCGTCGCGGTCGTGGTAGCTGCGCTTGTGCTGGCGGCAACTGCGGCGGACGGATCGGCTGCCTGCTGGTAGTACTGCTGTTGCTGACCGTAGGCATCGTACTGTCCCTGGCTCTGGGTCTGGCCGTATCCATACTGCTGCTGCTGATCATAGCCACCGCCTCCGTAGCTGCTGGCGCCACCGCTACCACCGTAATGACTCGATCCGCCGTAAGACGACTGACCGCCGTACGACGACTGACCGCCGTAACCACCGCCTTGGCTTCCAGCTCCTTGAAGAATCACCATATCAACCTCCTCTTTGGCGCGCTGCAGCATTTCTGGAGGACCTTGGATCGAAATCGTTCGCACTGGTGGGTTCGAACCTGGGTCTGAAACTTGAGGGATTTGAATGCGCACAGCATTGCGATCCTGGATGCCCTTGATCGTCTCACCGCGCTTACCAATCACCACTCCAACACGGTCGTTTGGTACTTGCATGTAGATCACACTACCGCCGTGACCACCACTATGACCATTGCCACCGCCGCCACGTCCACCGTGGTCGTCGCTCAGGATCGCCATGATCTCTTGCTTGGCAGCTTCTTTCGAGTCAAGCGTTCCGCGGATCGTAATCAGACGCATGCTTGGGTTATTTGGGTCTGGCGTCTGAGGGATCGTGACACTCGAGCCAGTGCGCTGCTGGATGCTCTTGATTGTCGCACCACCGCGACCGATGATCAAACCGACACGCTCGTTTGGAATCAACAGCTCCATCGACTCCGAGCCGTCTGGGTTGACGCCACCGTAGCGAGCCATGCGGTCGTTGTCATCGCGCTCACGGAAACCACCACCGCCCATTCCACCACGACCACCGCCATTCATGCGCTCGTCAATCAAATTCTGGATCATCGTTTGTGCCTTTTGCAACGCCTCTTCCGTGCCAGAGATACTCACAAATCGGTGTGGCGTGCCCTGCGCGCCTTCTTCCTCGCGCACAATCTGGATATGCGCGCCAGACTTGACCTGCAAATCGCGGATCGTCTCACCGCCGCGACCAATGATGTAACCAACAAGATCGCGCGGCACCTGCATCTCCGTGGTCGAATCCTTATCTTCACCACCTCCGACCGGCATACCTCCAGGTCCCGGTCCGTAGCGACCGCTTGGGTCAGCATCGCGGCTACCGTAGTTCTCGTTCAGCGTTCCGTTGAGCTCCGCCACCCTGCACCGAGTAACGATCCAAACCAGTGTTAGTATACGAGTGATAGAGCGTTGCCATACTTGAGATCCACATCCATGAACGTACTTTCGCAGCTGCTCCTGCTTGAGTTTCATGGCTTGCTGAGGGTTGAAGAGAATGTCTTCGACCGCGCTCTGCGCCTTCGCGATCGCTTCGTCACTCTCGGCAGTAATCAGCACGTGGAGCTCTTCGTTCTCGTCTGGGTCACCCGTTGGATCCTTCGAGGAGCCCTTGCCGCGGATCAAGATCTTCGCGCCGGACTCGTCTTCCATGCGCTTCTGGTTCGAGCCGCGAGGTCCAATCAGCAAACCTAATCGACAAAAACCGTGAAGAGCCTCACTTATTAGTACATCTTGAGCAGCTCGAACGCCACAGAGCATCAAGAGTTGAGTTTCGTAGCGTCTGACTCACCCATGAAGTTGATATCCGGGTACTTGTCCACAGGGATGTACACTTTCTTGCGCTTCTTCTCGCCAAATCCTCCAGGTGCAGGACGCACACCGCCATCCGCTACAACAACAAGATGCACACACACACGTCACCATTTCTATACTGTACAACACCATTCGCCATCGCCGTCACTGTCGGCTGCAAGAGGGGGAATGGAAGAAGCCTGCTCGCCCCTCTTCTCCCCCCCCCCTTCCATATCCACAGCACTGCAACACCAGCAGGCAAAAATCTCCATCCATACCATCATCCTGCACACACAAATCAACAACACCATACACAACCGTTAGCACCACGATCCAGATATCCATATCCAAAGCATCAACGCTTCCCACAGAGGGGATCAATTCAATCGCCATATCCGCCTTTTGAGCGATAGACACGAATCCAATCTCCCTTTCAAAGCGGCTGCCACAAAAGGCTACTTCGATAGTTAAAGGGAGCTATAGAACGTACCTCCCAGCGGCTCTTGCGCTTGCCGAGTGCGTCCGACGGGATCGCAGTGGCCGCGAGGCGGGCGGCGATCGCGCGCGCGCGCGCCACGGGGTCCATGTCGGCCATGCTTCTCTTGCTTTTGTTTCTTCCTGCTGCTTTCCCTTGCTTTCGCTTTGGGGCGGGCTTGCAATACAGAAAGGCACAACGCGAGGCGGTTGGTTGAACTTGACTTGGTTTTTGTATGGCGAGCTGGCGGAACCAACAACCCGCATTTTGTTGGCACGCTTTGGCATCATTTCAGCCAATGGTGTAATTTATTTTCATTTAACAGCCAATGAAAAAGGTTTACTTTGAAATGATTGGAGGAAACTGTTTACAATCACTCTTTCTGCAGGTTGAAAAACCACTGAACACTGTCCTTGCATGCCCTTTATAGGCATACGTTCACTTGCATACCAAAACTTTGGCTCATTTCAGTTCATGGCTCTCTCTCTCCAGATAGGCACTCTAAGAAGCAAACCAGTGTCTGTGTTCTACCACAAACTGCTTGACTCGCTGGGCTTCACTGATCGTCGCCAGTACGATGCGAATCACATGCTGTGGGTTCGCCGGCTTGTAGTCCTCACCAAACTGCTCAAGCGCGTGGTTTATCCGGAACTGGAAGCTCTTGTCGCGGAGACTTACGTGCACCTGGATCATGTCGCGGTAGTACATCACCATGTGGATCTCCTTGGCTTCGAAAGGGTGCTGGAACACATACGAGCAGTGGTCCCCCATGAAATGCACGGGACATGGGAAGCGGCACTCGAGTTTACCTACTGACATACCGATTGTGGTCGCTTGGAGTTCAAGCCCAGTTGAGGAAGATGTTGCTATTGCAGCTCCATGCTGAAGTTTGTAAGTGGTCTTGAGCTGCAAAGTGATGTCTTGAGCACCCTGTGAGATCGACTTGAGCTGGTCCGAGAGTGAGGGGCGCTGGAACGACCGCGTCCGCGTCGATGGGGAGCCAAATGGTACTGATGACGTCAACTGAGGCGTTCGGGATCGAGTGGTGATCGAGAGAGCCGACGGGGACGCAGCAGCCTGCAAGAGCCTTGACGTCGACGAACTGGGGCTTAGGCTTCCTTTTTCAAACGAGAAAGTAGACTTGGTGGTGGCTACATAACCCAGTGATGGTCCATGCTGCTGCTGGGGAGTAAAGCAGCTACTGCTACTTGCGCGCGTCGCCACGCGCTGGAGCACGTAGGACGGGAACGACTCGCCTTTGAACGGTACGGCTGGGGACGTGGCTGCTGGTGGTTTGGCGTGATATGTCATTCTCATTCACTCTTCTGAGCTAACTATCAGCAAGTGTGAAGTGATCTTCAATCCATTGGTCAACGTCCTAATATGCGCCCCATATACCCCAGCTTTGTATTTATATCTTCGGATTGCGTCTGACATATCAGCTGATCCTGAATTGAGTTAGCGGTCACAAGTTTTCAGTCTGGTTTTGAGTGCTATGCAAACGCAAACAGTTAGTTAGTGGTCATTACAACATCGTCGGTTGCCATTTAGTGAGGTGATCACTTCCAACTTAGCAGATCACTTAATCAGTACTTAGCTCCTCGTTACCATGCAGCAGATGAAATTGGACGCGATCATCACATTTAAAGTGATGGCAACCATCCTTCTATCTCTCACTTCTGTAAATTCAAGTGCCGAGTCTTCTGATTTCTCACAGCAGGATAGCGTACAGATAGATGGCTTGCTCAGAAATGGTGTATTTATCCAATAATCATCACGTTGCAGTGCTAGATTTTCGTTTTCAGTTGAAGTGGCGAATGGAAGCAATAGACTCGAAACGCAGCTCATGAAACACAAAATTGATCAACAAGAACAGACAATTGACCAATTACTCATATGTAGAACTCTCCAAATATCACAATTTGATTCCTCGAACGACATCGATATCGGCCCCACACTCGCAGGAAAAAGCGTTCGTGACAGGGTTCACATCCCCGCATCTGGTGCACAATCTTCCATTGGGTTGCGCCTCTTTAAGCGCTAGAAGCTCATAATCTTTGTTTAGATGCGCCAGCCGTATCTTCAGTCTGCTCAGCTTCTTTGCCACTATATGGTGGAGAGAATTCACACCCGCTGAAAGGCGAATCTTAGCGTTGGTTGTGCTTCCACAGTTGCCGCAACCAGGTTCTTCGGATGAGATCCACTCGCCGCACACGGAACATTCGATGGTTTGCTGACACTGTCGCTCCACCTCTTTGGCCACCAGCTCTTCGAATGCTACAATCGCGTCTTGTAAGGTTTCTTTGTCCATGGTCATAGCCACAAATCACGAGACAGCCTCATCGCGACCGAAGAGCGCATCAGTAGCTGCTCCACATTCACAGCAGAACTGGTTCTCGATGGAGTTCTCGCTACCGCAATCGTCGCACAAGATGGTCTTGGGTCCATTCTCAACCCACTGCGTTCTCTCTTGTTCGCTTTCCTCCAGCGACAGTTTTTCATGGCAAAAATGGTTGATCAACGCATATCGAACTTCCTGGTTCTTGGTCGGTAGATACTGGGTGTACTCTCTGATGCGCTCCAGCTTCTCGTCGCCGGCAGACTCCATATCCCACTTCAAATCTGCCTCTTCTTCTTCGCTGGCAAGTTCAGCGAGAGCCTCAATAGCTTGAACTACAGTTATTCTTTGATCTGGACGAAAAGCTGTCATGGCTTGGACAATACCCCACTCTTTGTCGGTGAAGACCCCATCTGGACGCAGATGGTCTTCCCCAGTCGCAATTTGGTTGATAATCTCCATATCCGAGCGGAAGCGCCCATGGTACACCTCCAGTCTTTGCCTCGACAATGCTCATACCAAGCGAGTACACGTCGGACTTCAACGTCGGATTGGCGGTAACACCTTGCTCCAACAAGCACTCGGGTGCTTGCCAGCGCGTCGAACTTGATTGATCGTTCCTGATGTTCCCATCCGCAGCAGAGTCGGACGTAGTTTGCTCTTCTTTAGTGGCGCCACGCTTTGATAAAGTTCGGATATAGCTGAATCCAAAATCCAACAAGTTGGTGGTTCCGTGATTGCCAACCAGAAGATTGTTGCACTTGATGTTGGTATGAACCATTTGCCGGCTGTGGAGATAAGAGAGTTCTTGCGTAGCCTGACGGGAGAGTCACCACACTTGGTTCTTGTTCTCACTTTGACCCAAATAATCCATAAAGTTCCCGTTGCGTGCGAATTCTGCCACGAAGAAAAGTGGTTTGCCCACATGGCACCCGCCGTGCATCTTGGTAACATTTGGGTGATCAAGGCCAAACCAGATCCCAGCTTCTCGAAGAAAGTTTCTCTGCGTCTCTGGTCCGTTCAGATACAACATTTCACCGCAACTTCAACTTGGGCGATTCTCCACTCACCCACGCACACCTCTTCATAGAAGCCTGCGGCAAATGGCGAGCTGACTGCGACTTCATCACGGTGAATGAACCACACTGGGACATCAGGCATCATAGCGTTTTCTACTAATCCTCATCTCCCCACATAGCTGAGCACGTCCCCGAACAGCTCAGTAAACAGTTGTGGGTTTCGCTTGTTGTTAATCTCGAACTTGAGCTCCATCAGCGCTTCCTCCAGCGAGCTCCCATAGAGTCCTTTCACGAGTTTGCTTCGATCCTGCACGAGTTCTTGCAAGTTGTTTCACAGACCGACAATATCCGGCTCGTGGTGCTCCTTCCACTCGGTCATTTTAGAGGTGTTCGCGAGTCCAGCAGCTATACAAATATCATCAACCTTGGAGTGGAGACGTACAACTTCGTCTTGTAAAAATCGATTCGCCGCGGTTCGCTGCAGCAGCTGCTTCTTGGAATAGCTCTCGAAGAAATGGACGACGAGCCCGACTGTAATGGCGAGCTTCTCTACGACAGAGGGTGATCTAAGTAGCTGTTCACCTCACTCTTTCGCGTCGGCAGCTACTCTCGCAGGAACAACAGACGCATCAGCAAACGACTGCAGAACTCGGCGCTCTCGTGCATCTCCGCGCACAGGCACATCGCCTTGTCCAGCGCTTCTCGGACGTTGAGATCCATCATGCCGGGCACGAGAAGCGTGTCGAGCTCGTTCTTCTGGTGCTGGGCTCTCTCCATCCTTACCTCACGGCGGTGCTTTGGTTTCTTGTTGATCTGTTCTGTTCTGAGAATGTGAGGATCTTGATCATCGTTTTATCTTGGTATTTATATGGATCTGAGGCAGTCTGCCAGTCTGCCAAACCAAACTTTGCAGATCTGATGTTACCATATTGAGAGTGTAAACCGGGTTCGAGTCCCGGTTTGGGAACACAGACCCCCCATATTGAAATTGTAAACGGTTAACTGTTTGTCCATCCCAAGACGAAACGATAGTGTTGGTCACTCGAGCGTTACACACACGCCTAATGTAATGTGGTTCACATTAGTAGCAGGTTAGAAAGCTGAGAGCATTTCACAAGCGATGGGTCGTTTCTCGTCAAGTGATGGTTGCAACAACGACCTGAAAGATGAATGACATCACTGGGTTGATTAACGAAAAACAACAGTTGTTCCGGGTGGCGCATAAGAACGTCGAGGAAGCACTTGATCAAATGTATTCGCCCCTGAACATCGTCTTAGGACTCAATTACTGGGTTCGATACAGGCCGCAGTTCGGGCTGATCCTTCTAAATCACCTCCATCGCACCACATTGCCCGAGCACTCCAGAGTGGTTTTGAGGCTGTCGGCCTCATCCAGCAAGAAGATGCTGAACGTGTGACTCTAGGCGAGGTTCACCAATCTTTTCAGCACCTGTAGATGCTCAACAAACGTCTCAGTGCCGACTGTCGCTGAGGTTTCACATCAACACCCTGCATACTCAATGTGTCGTTCACCTTGATGGCAGTGTATTTGTCTACCAAATTAAACATTTCCTCAAATGATTCAGTCGCCTCTTAAGGATCTCCCCGATTTAATAAAGTCGAGAGGATTCTATAAGGATGCATCTCACTCCATTTACTGTAGCACTCATCAAAGTAGTAATATTGATACTTAGAGGTGGCAAAGATATGGCGGAAAGTAATACTATTTCGATGAACTCGGCTCAGGAATTGAAACTCACTCGTGTGTGGATCGTGGTCATCTGTAGCACGAGTATGTTTAAGAGAGAAGATGGTGCTGATATTGTTACAACTCCATGCTGAAGTGCTGGTGGCTCTGATGTGCACTGTGCTATCCCAAGCACTCCTGCATTTTCGAGTGGAGCTGCCCTGAGTGGCGCTGGAATGAGCGTGTTCATGTCGAAAACTCGGACCTGTTATACCTATAAGTAGAAGCAAACAAAGTGACGGCGCCACTCCAAGGAGTGCAGTATCAATTTCTCGTTCTTTTGGAGTCTCAACACAAAGGTGAAGTGAAAAAAACAATCTCACAATTCCAAAACCAGCAACGAAAATATCACCAGAGCTCGTCTTTTATTAGAAAACTGTATGAGGAAACTGGGAATAGAATTATGAAACGGCATTTGGTAGTTGTTTCGGAGTTTGAATCCCCACATGATTATTGCGTTTATATGTATATGTAGCCATTTGCATCGGCTCATTCTGAAGTTTTATAGTAGGTACCGGTTATCAGGAGAGACGAAATGTACATCAAGTTAGTCAGCTTAACTTCAGGTCTTCACGTGTCTCTCTGCTGTGGATAGGCTGAACTGTGTGTGAGTGTGGGAGCAAAGTTCAGTTCGATGCATCGAGTACTATTATGCCAAACAGCACGCACGTACAGGACGTACAGTACGCGACAAGCGACCACGTAGCGAAATCCACGATCATGCTCGCCGCGGCATGTCCCTCATTGTCGCGAAGCGCGTGTCTGTTATTATAATAGTCCGACCGTCCGGTTGTCCCGCGCTCTTTGCCAGCTGGCGATCAATCAATTGATCTTAAACGATCTATTACCCACCTGTAGCATCGTTATCATTCCACCATTCACATAACAACAGACCACATGGCACAGTGAACGACACCACCAAGAGCCCAGCTGAAGAAGAACAATCAGTCCACCCCCACTTGCGAGATGGCTTCACGCTACATCATAGACTATGATAGAGACCGCAGCGATGCATTCGCTGGTTGGTTGTCTGTGGGGCTCTCTATGAGAGCTGAGGCAAGGACGAGAGAGAGAGAGAGAGCGTGTGTGATCGAGCGTTCGGTGAACCTTCCGCTCGCCTTCGTTCGTACACAGAAGAGAACGCTTTCCTGCTTGCCTGCATGTGTCATGGACGCACACCGCGAGCTCGAAAATGATGCCGACGTCTGCACAATTGTGGTGTTGTATGGCGTCGGAACGAAAAGCAGGTCTCGCAATCACCATGGTCGGTTGGTTGGTTGCATGGAGGGATGGCAGGTGTGAAAGGGGTTCTTGCATGTCAAGTAAGGCAATTGAGTATTTCAAGACAAGATCATTTTCTAATTAGTTTATCTACTATAATTCGTGTTTGAATATTGGGACTGTTGCTTTTGATGCTGCACTGAAAAAATCCAAGTGAAGCAGCGCACAAGATGGCGATGGGTACTGTTTGTGCTCGAGTGTGAGTAATGCTCGGTGAAACCCCGACCCTCAAGAGACAATCCCCTTCGCTTCTTTTCAAGGGCTGATTCGCTGAAATTAAATTTTTAAATTTTTCCATTGGCCGAAAATGCTTCGTCAGCAATTTCACGAACCATCACTCCGCATTCGGCAAATTAGCCAATTTTTCTATAGAAAGGGAGGAAGGAAAGGGAAGGAACGAAGAAAAGGCTGGTATTTCAACCCATCATAACAGCTACTATAAATAAATATTTGTTATTCTACATAATAAAGATATTAATTACACGTACAAATTTGGTTTCTTGCATATGAAACAGGTTTACTGCAATGATAAAGGTTTACAAAAACTTCATTCCTGTAGACCGTAGAATTGTTGCTCTCAAACAAAAGCTCACCAAACCACCGCCCGCCCTCACTCCAACGCCCGCCCCCCAAACAAAAAGGGAAAGCGCGCGCGCGGCACAAGCAGCAGCAGCAGCATATTCACTCATTACGTCAGTCACACTGCTCCACAGCACAGAAGAAGAAGAAGAAGACGGTCAACGCTTCTCTCTCTCTCTCTGTCTGTCTGTACACACGCGTCCCATATTATAAGCCATCGCTATCACAGCGGACGACACGACACATCCACCACCACCACCAGCAGCACGAGCGGGAGAGCAGGCTGAGGACTGGTTAGTTAGTACTACACACACACACAAAGAAGAAGAAGACAATGGCGGACGACGCGGCAGCCCAGCGTGCGTGGGAGATGGAGATGGAAAGCGCGATCGAGAGCCGCGGGCGCACGCGCAGTCGCTCGATCCTCGCTGAGTCGACCTCGGAGCGCGTGCAGGAGGCAGAGCAGCAGGAGCGCGGCTCGCGCCGACGCTACCACGACCAGGAAGACGGTGACGAGCAGATGTACCAGCTGGACGCACTCGAGCGCGAGATCGATATTGTGGACGGCGGACACGACCCGAGCTGGACGCGTAGTGACTCGGGGGGAAGTGCGATGGACATGCGAAGCCGCGCGAGGAGCTTTAGCGCACGGAAAGTCGCCGAGATGGAGGAGGAAGCCGCGAGACATCGAGATAACAGTGGACGCCGACGCAGTAGCTCGTTCTCGTCCTTACAGCAGCCTGGTGCACATCGCTATGGTGGCCATGGCGACGACGATGACGACGAAGATGGCGATAGCAACGACATGGAGCAGATCGTGAAGCGCGCAGCGTCGCTCTCCAAGATCTACTTGGTGGGCTCGGCGCCAGTCGATGTGTCAAAGCTGCAGGATGATAGTAAAATAGTTGGAGTGAAGAAAGTCGAGGTCGTGCAACCAACCGGTGCGCTGTCCGCGAAAGCACTGGACGCACTCTCCGAAGGTCTGCAGCTCTCGGTCGACAACAGTTTGATGCTCGGGCTGGCGAAGGAGAGCGAGCGTCAGCTGACCGAGGAGCAATTAGAAGAGAAGAAGATGGAGGAGGAAGAAGACCACAAGCTTAAGGCGGAGAAGATGTCGACACGGAAAACGCTGACAGCGCGCGCGTCGATGTTCAAAGCCAAGGTGTTCAAGAGCAAAGCGAAGGCGCTGAGTCCATCGGACGGGGTGAAAAACGGAGCAGGTGCAGGTGGCGACGCCTCGGGTTCTTCTGCTAGCGCGGCTGAGAAAAACCCAAGTGATGGAGCGGTCGAAATTCCCGTTGCCCCGAAGAAGCGACACAAGCTCAAGCTGCTGCTGCTCGGAGATAGCGGTACGTATTAGTTTATTGCGCATGGTATGGTCACTGGAATTCCTCGATTGAGACTGATATGACGTCCTCCTTCTTTTTGGCAACAGGTGTCGGTAAGACCAGTCTGATGCGCGTTTTCTCCGGCGACGTGTTCTCCGAGTCGATGCTCGCGACTGCTGGGTAAGCTCGTCGTTTGAACAATCGGCTCGTTGTGATGGTATTTGGGCTGCGAGTTAACCGATTGTTTTATTTTGTGTGCCAAATACAGAGTGGATTTCAAGCTTCGCCACACAACCATCGCCGACGAAGAGATCACGTTGCAGATCTGGGACACCGCTGGGCAAGAACGGTTCCACCGCATCACTGCCAGTAAGTGGGGATTTGTTGAATGATTGGTTGTCCGAATATTGGATCTAACACTGGTCGTGTTATTTGTGTGTGATTTTTCGCAGCGTATTATAAGGGCGCGAATGGAATTGTTCTGGTCTACGACGTCAGTGACAAGAAGGGCTTCGACAGTACGTGCCTCAGCTATTGGTCGTCGTTGACATGAAGCAGAGTTCTAATTCTTCTTTAATGTTTACTTTCATCGCAGATGTTGGCTATTGGATGAACAACATTCGCCAGTACTCGTCTCCTCACATGCCAGCGATGCTGCTGGTGGGCAACAAGATTGATCTTCCGAATCGTGTCGTGACGTTTGAAGAGGGTCAAGCCGCGGCGAACCAGTACAACTGCCGATTTATTGGTACGTCTTTCATTGACTCTCATGACGCGTTGAAATTAGAAACGTGGTCTAATGCTTTTGTCCATGTTCGCTTCTAACAGAAACGAGTGCCAAGACCTCTGAAAACACGAATGGCGCGCTTGAAACGATTGCACGGGACGCTTTCCTGATGAGTCTGAATCGTAAGTTAACAGCTTTGGTTCATCCGTGGATGCTTGTGACCACATGAAGAATAGCGAATAGCTAACGCGTCTTTTGTGTTTTGCTTTCAACAGCAACAATGACGCAAAAGATGCTCCTTGAGAAGGAGAAATCATTTGTCGGCCGCCGAAACAAGGAAAACTGCGTCATCCAGTAGAGCCGTCAGCAATCAAGTCAATGCCATTCTCAGCTCTGGTGTGCAGGAGAACCGACCAACCCACCCGCTTTCAGTCTAATCGCCAGCTAGCCCAGCAAGCAGCCAGCCCACTGACTGGGAATCTCCCGATCCTGCACACTGTTGCCCGCCATTGAGCGACCCACGAGAACCCCAACACAAACCAACAATCACACAGGGTGGTGTATATCTGCCGGAACGCTTGATTCCCTCCCGTCACGACAATCCACCCCCCAAGGTCCTCACATTCCTCTCACGCGCACCACATAGAAGACACAGAGCGAGCGCGAGAAAGAAGAAGAGATCAGAGGGGGATCGATCCTGTCGTCTAATAACTTTGAAGCAAGCATTCTGACCTCAACAATATTTAACCTATAAGCCAAAAGCCAAATGAAAAAAAGAGAAGATGAACACGAAGACAGAGCATTCTCAAGATCAAGCGCATGGTGGTGGGTTTGGTGTCGCAAAGATTGGCTTTGGGGACAGTGTGTCTATTATGTTTTGTTTAGGGCGTTTGCTTTGCACCGAGACTTGGACAGATATGAAATGGATTGCGGCGAAGCTGGTTCTCAATGACAACAGAGCCAGATTAGCACGCGAGCGCGGCGGCAGCAGTGACAGCGAGCGTGACAACACTCGCAAGCGCCGTCTGGTGCGTGACACCTGCAGCGGAGGTCGTTGGCACAGGCGTGCTGGACGTGGAGTTGCTCTTTCCAACCGTGCCGCTCGTTTTCGAGGACGACGAGTGGTCCATCGAGTCCATCGATTCCGAGCTGCTGCCCATGGTTGTGGTTGTAGTCCGCACTGGCGCGACGGTCACGTCGAGCGAGTCACTGCCGTCGTCGTCACTGCCGTCCAGCATTGGCGCGCCAACGCCCGAGACAAAGTCCGTCGCTTTGCTGCCGGCAGCGGCGTCAGTCTGCGCGTAGACGCTGGAGGTTGTCGCCACAGCGAAGACAGCGAGCACGAGAACACTAGAGAGCTTCATGGCGAGTTGGTAGAGTGCTTGGAAGGTGGGAAGTACGTCCTTGGAGGTGAGTTGAGTTGTGGCTTCGAGCGCAAATTGCGGAATGACATCCTCTACCTCACAACCTCTACCAATCTGTCTGTCTGTCTCTCTCGTAGATTGAGGGTGATTGCCATGGATGTGTGGTCGCTTGTAGAGGCGTTCATTCGCAAGACACACACATGTGTGGTGTCGCCCCCACGCTACTTGGGTTTCTTTGAGCCAGCTGGTACTGCTGCAGCAACACAAGTGATCCCACGATTTGATGATTCTTGTTTGCAAGTCAATTTTAATTCACCGCATGCATGTATATTTATTTCAAGTACAGAAATGACTAATATTTTTGATAAGCCCATACAATATTTGTTACACGTTTTTCTAATCTTGATTATATTTTTCTAGTACAGCTGATATGCGAGGAAGAGTGAGCATCAAAATAGTTGTTCTTCACGTTGGACGATGCTGGTTCTTTCGCATGTCCGATAGGTGCGCTGCACCGTATGGATCACAGAAGTCTGATCTGTAGTTGAAGGGCGCTCGGTATGCGTTTGGCGTTCTCGTTTGCTCGTGTTGATGTTGTATTTAGGTGGCTGTATATGATCCGTGCGACCACACCCACACAAAAACAACTTGGACCCACGCACGTACACGCCCAACATATGCACGTGGTTTCTTCGCGTCCTTTACACTGTGAATACGAAGAAGACATCAGCCACACAATGATTGGAGAGCATAATGGGAGAGGCTCACGTCTCTGTGTGTGGTGTACGCATGCAGCTGTGAAAATATGCGGCTGTGGGTAAAAGCATGGAACGCAGTTCAACAACCCAGCAAAAAAGCGGCTTCGATCGAGAATAAGGAAGATCTTCGCGTCGCACTCTCTGTGGAGACGACAGAGCGTTCATTTATTATTCACTAATCATATTCAACGACCACGACAAATTAAAAAAAATCAGGGAAGACAGGCGTTCATCTACCAACTGCGCTTGCTTGCTGCAGCTCTTTGCTACCGATCCATCATGGGCATTACGAAGGTGCTGGCATGCTGACCAAGGCGAACATTCGATGAGTCTTCATCACTCAAGCTCACAAATGCGTAACTGCTTGAATAGCTGGAGGTCTTCTCTTACAACAAATAGCTGATCACCAGAGCCGCAATTGTCGCGACAGAGCCGCCGACAACGAAGCTCTTCGCATTCGCAGCACTGGACGACGGCGAGGGCGTCGGGGTCGTCACGATGCTCTTCGTTCCGCTCGATGAATTCGTGCTCGTGCTCTTATCACCGCTCTCACTATCGCTGCTCTGGTCGCCCAAGAGCAAGTTGGCGTCCGAGGATCCGCTCTTGAGCGTGTCTTCGTCAAAGCTTCCGGAAGACGGCGCGACGGTCGCCGCGCCAACCGCGCCGGGCTTCACGCTCGCAGGCGTCGACGACGTCGAGTTCGTGCTGGAATCACCGCCGCTCGACGTCGGTGTGGGGCCGATCGGGATGCCGGCGACGTCGCTCGCACCGAGCGTGCCTGGGGTCGGGCCGGCAGCTGGTGTGGGCGATGATGACGTCGTGGTCTGCGCGCTCGAGAGCGCGACGCAGAGCGCTGCGAATACAAACACGTAGCTCTTCATTCTGGGGGATCTCTGGATGTGTGCGAGGCGGCGGATTGGGAACTGAGGCAGGCAGGCAGATGCATGGACCGTGCGGCGTGGATGGCGATGCGCCTATGCACCCATGCTGATGAATTTGCGAAGAAGATTTCCTTTTGCTCATCATCATTTTGTCGTCGACGGAGCAAAGGAAAGGTTCAGTCCAAATAACCTATTTAATAGCATATTCAAGTGGATCCGCTGGCATATGGATTAGAGGTGAAAGGTATTTGTACTGATTATTGTACTAATATATAGAATAACCTTCATTTTTGTATGTTAGATGATATGTGATTGGAGAGGTCTTTCCGGCTTGAAAAGAGTAGAAAAGTGAAACAAAGAAACTGGCGTCATAGAAAGAGAGAGGGGAAATCAGGGAAAGACGCCAGTTTGGTACGGTAATTGCTCGAATAAATGCGATTTGGAATCTTTTGGCAAATTTGACGCAACGTGCCTGTAAAGCTGTTTTTTTCACGGAAGTCCAATCTGCAAAGCTTTTGTAAATTCGCATAGTTTTGCTTGAGCACAACTGCGCCGCGGGTGGCTCGCCTTGTACGTTCACTCTATAATTACATAAACAGTACAAATGCATGAACACCGCAAAAGTCATTTTCCTGGTCTCTTCATCATCCAATTTTGCCGCCAGTCAAAGAACCAGTAGCAAGCAAATTCTCGACCCAGCTCAAACACTATTCAGGGAGAAAGCAACACTCTGCAGCCGTGTACACTTCCAAGTTTTGCTCTCTGTGTTCGAATGCTGTTGTCACCCACACCGGCTACACTAAATAATCCATTTCAACGCCTGTCCCAGCATCGGTATTAAGATACCGATTCACATCTTCAACCGAAAGCGACAGCATTGGGTAGTTTTGGCGCACGAATACGGCACGAGTGGCGATCACGATGACAAGTCCATTCATTATAAACGAGTCCAACGCAGTGAAGCAATCATAAATTGTTTTTGAACTGCTGTTCACCTCAGTCAAAATTCTGTGAAAAATTGCAACCTGGGTGAGCGAAAAAGTCAAATTCCCACTTCTCAAAATCCAGTGTGGAGACTCCAGCTAATCTTACTAATTGCATAATCACACTGCATCCGGAACGACCAATCTGCAGTGTTTTCGTTCTTTCTAATCAGTTTATTCTATACAAACGCATAATTTGATTAATTGCGTTATTTGATTTAAGGCATTTTTTGCATAATTACGACAACACAATCATGGCGCTCCATTTAGTCGATGTTGCACCCACTTTGGGCGAAGTTCGAGGGACTTGCTCACTGAGCGCTTGTTACTTGCAAACCGGCACTGCAATACACACACAGAGAGAAACTCAAGACCCGCAAGCACCAAGTAGCGCGATGGCGTCGCGCTCGAACCACCCGGTGTACCGCAACGGTGTCGACAACAACTACGACGACTTGGAGAGTGGCAACACCAACTACCACGCCATGTCCACGCAGCAGCTGGGGCGAAGACGCGAGGAGGACCTGGCGCGCCACGAAGGCATGCTCGACCAGATCCACACGGGCGTGCAGGGACTCAACCACCACGCGCGCGCGATCAACAACGAGGTCGAGGGGCAGAATGTCCTGATCGACGACATTGGCAACGTATGTTATGTACATATTTTGCGCATGTGTGTACAGTGCGATGCAGGCGTTTGTTGGCCTACAATACCATGAGATGCATTGCAATATGTCTGACGAGTGTGTGATCTCTGTGCTGACTGTAATAACAGCGAGTGGACCGCGCGCAGCAAGAGATTGAGCGACAAGACGCAGTCGCGCGTATCGTGAACGCACAGAAGAAGAAGGTGCGCGATGAGTGTTCTTTGAAGTGATCACCTCTATGAACTTGTGGTTGTATGGCGCCGAATGACTTTTGCTTCTACGCAATTGACGGCGCAAATTGTGACTCACTACTCTTTAAAATGACTATTACTATTATGTGTGCAGGTATGCAAGATATACGTCCTCATCGCACTGCTGGTGGTGATTTTAATCGTCGTGCTGTCGGTCTAACTTGCCATGCCCGCTTGTGCAGCGCATGGAAGCCTAAAAAATCTTCAGACTTACTTAGTATATAACCTTTCAGCGCAGTACCAGCCATGCAATATTTTTTAAGGTCAGCCTCGTGCAGGAAGTTGAATCACAGCAACGTTATTGTTATTTTTTTATCTCGCCTTCTTGTCAAGACTGACCCACCGGCGGCACTCCCTGGTTGTCTCTGACCGCGAAAATCGTCGACTTCCTAGTTGAGCAATAATCCATACTGCCCAACGTGTTAGAATCGTGCTGCACACAGGCAATCTTGCAGGAATCTAAGCTTTGATGTGCCCTGCCTAACCTGTTGAGGGCCAAATTGAACAACATTGAGTATAGTATGTAGTATTCATCGAATACTGTAGTTGGGTCGTTGTGAAGGTAGGTCATGAAGTACTTCAGTTGTCAAACTTCCCTTGAGGGATCTCCTGGCAGGTGCGTCTTGATGTAGGAATCATCGTCTTGGTCCGCAGAAATCGTTAGCGACACATTGTCTAAATGCTAAAGTCTGCGTAGCAACAAACACTGCATGTGAGAAAGCTAATCTGATGGATCAATACGCCAACTCGTCACTGAACCACAGACCTCAGCGCAAATCACGAGTTCGAGGAGCACTTGTGTAAATATTATGTACTCTGCAGTATATTGTTATGCGAAAAACGTTTCTTGACACAATTATATCCAATCACAGCGCTCCATTTCACGGGAAGAGAACACAGCATGGCGTTCTCAAACGACCCAGTCCGACTGACAGTCAGCAGCACAACGCACGACAAAGCGACTGAAGCAACCAAGCGACATATTCGCCCATTAACAAGTGCCGCCTTCTCTGTGTCTGTGTGCGTGACGCCCAAGCCACCACCACCACCGTCATCTCTATACACACACGCATAACAAGTCCCCACCACCATGGCGAACCGCTCGAACCACCCGATGTACCAGAACGGCAATGGAAACGACGATCTGGAGAGCGGCAGCAGCAACTACACGGCCATGTCCACGCAGCAGCTGGAGCGCCGGCGCGAGGAAGACATGGCGCGCCAGGACGCACTGCTGGACCAGATCCACACGGGCGTGAAGGGGCTCAAGAATCATGCGCATGCCATCAACGGCGAGGTCGTGGAGCAGAACGTCATGATTGACGACATCGGCAACGTACGCCTTGTCTTGTGTGGCTTTTGCTTTGCCTTACATTTATTTGCAAGGGCTCTCTGTGTTTGTTTGTTTGTATTGGGTATTAACTGGAGGCGTATGTGTGATGTTATTATAGCGAATGGACAACGCGCAGCAGGACATTGAGCGACAAGAGGCCGTCGCGCGCGAGGTGAACTCCAAGAAGAAGAAGGTAAGCGATGGTTATGGACTCGTTGGCTATGTGTCAGCCAGTATAACGATGGACTGGTCGCTAGTGCTCGCCATTGTCAATGTATCATTCGTTGTACTGACTCTGCCTCTGCGTATCTAATTGGCTGTAGGTGTGCAAACTGTACGGCATCATCGCAGTGCTCATCGTCATTTTGATCGTCGTGTGGGTGATTCCAGGGCCAAAATAGAGAGAATTCATTCGCCATCGAACTATTCGTCTCTCTCTAGAAATGCTTGTCCAGCTCTAGCTCCACCACCACTTCCTTATTGTGTATTTTGGCCTCGTAATACCCACGCAACAATCCAAAGCCTATCCATTACATTACTGATGCCTTGTTCTTAGCGTCATTGTGCTAGTTATCTGAGCTCCTCGTCGGCATCTTTATGCTCTTAGCTGGAAGCACCGATGATAATTCGCTCTCTCTATCAGGTTTGGATAGCAACCGTGCAGATACAGAGTCAGTCGTGCTGTGTAGCTCGGCGCTTGCCAGCTTTTGACCGCAATCAATGGTCAACGTGGTCGCCGTCTCGACAAAGTCCTGCTTCATGGAATACCAGTTCTTCAGCAAAGCTGTTCATCTTCTCGCTCTAACACTACCATAAGACTTTTAAAATGATGGCAACGATAACTAAGTCGTGATACAAATAATTTCCTTCTTTCACTTTTATGTTAAGTTCATTCACAGTCTACAGCAACGACACACAAATTAGAAAGCCGCAACAAGTGCCGACACGCACACAAGCACAACCCCCGACGCCACAGTGCTCGTACTCGCTCCAGAGGTACCAGTGGACACCACGGCACTCTCGGAGGAGTCGTCCTCGTCGTCATCTGGTGGGCTTCCTCCGGTCGTTGGCGCCGAGGTCGCCGATACTGGTGCGAGCACGTCGTTGATCGTCTCCTTCCCAGAGGACGTCGAGTTCCCGCTCGTCGCCGCTCCCGAAGTCCCCGACGTACCGGAAGTAGAGCACCCGGCGATGAGCTTGGCATTGCTCGGGGTCTTGGTCTTGTCGCTCGGGTGCGAGATACCGTCCGTAATGAGACCGACCGTGGACGTCGGCGTCCAGGTACAACACGGGTCGCCCATTTCCTGTCCGTTCGTGAAGCCGTCGCCGTCGGTGTCCGCCATGCAGAGCGCCTTGGTCCAGGCGTTGCCCGCCTTCTTGAACGCCTTGCCAAAGTCGTTTACGCCCTCCATACCAGCGGCATCCGGGTGGCCCACAGCAGGGGCGTCTGGCACATCCGCGCCGTTTGGCATGAGACTCATGTACTTGGCATACGCGTCGACGCGCTGAGAGGAACCGGCGAGTGTCAGGAGCACCGTGGCGAAGACAAGCTGAGGCTGCATGGTCCTGATATTAATAGTGGGCTAGGTAGGCTCTTGGTGATTGCTATTGAGGGCTGGAGCTGGATGGATGTGCTCACAAGCTGGCAGATCAGAGAATGGAAATGAAGAGGAGAGGCAGCCCTGGGAATGGAGTAGAGGTAGGCTGGCTGGCGCTTCTTGTATGCGGTGGTCGAATAGGCGAGAATGGCGGACCAGCAGGCGTTTGTGCTGTTATGATAGCGATGGAAAAGGAAGGAAGAAGCGCATCCATGCTGTGGGGCTTCCGCGATGCCATCTGCCAGAGCGACGATAACGAATGGCACACTGGCTTCCGATACGTTGATGGGCCTCTGGTATTAGATATCACTATGGAATCATTAAATTGATAAATTTTAAAAAGGTGAAGTGAAATTGATTAGTAGGTCGTTTATGGGTTATTATGAATAATAGGAAGGTTTTGCGGTGGGGGCATGTAAAAACGCGATTGGATCTTGGTGGGTCTGGCTGAAGAGACACGAACAAGATTGAGAATCTGATTGTAGCCTGACTGGTTTTGATACTTGATACCAAAGCGAATCGCAATTAACGTTATAGGAGAAACTGGACACTTTGGTATCAAGATCCAGCGTTGCCGAATCTTCCAACGTGGTTTCGTTATCAGCGTGCTCGAATAGCAGATTCTGCGGTGTTTGAAGACACACTCGAACCATTTTGGTGGTCTCATAGGCATCTGAACTTCTCTACTGGTATCACCCCAAACTCAGTTTGTGTTAGTGCCAGACTGTGTGAAGTCATCTTAGTCACATGCTTTGACAACTCTTGTTGGTATTGAGTATCAACAGCACACACTACACAATGGGGACTTGCAAGACAGAACATTGGTTTACTTTTACTGATAGGATAATGAAAGCATTTTTGACTGGCGCAGAGCACATACATAACACATTGGGGACTGCATGTTACGGACCGCGTAAGTTACTCTAGAACGCGGCGAGGAGAGCCGAGACGCACACAACCGCGACGGTCGCAGCGAGCGAAGACGCTCCGTAGGCACTAGTGGTGCTCACAGCGCCGCTCGTGGTGTTGGTGCTGTTGGCGGTGCTGCTCTTCTTGGTGGCGGTTGGCGTTGGGGTCATGGAGCTCATGTCGCTACCGCTCTTGGAGTTGGCAAAGTCGTCGATGGACGTGACGGTGGACGCGTTCGGGGATGCCGTAGCGGACACTGGTGCGAGCACGTCGGTCACGGTCTCCTTTGGCTTCGTGGTGGCAGCAGGGGCGGTGGTCGTGGCGTTCGTGGTAGCGGCGGCCGTCGTCGATCCGGCAGTGGTCGTCGTTGAGCACCCGGCGATGAGCTTGGCGTTGCTCGGGGTCTTGGTCTTGTCGCTCGGGTGCGAGATGCCCGAAGTGACGAGGCCAGCGGTAGACGTTGGCGTCCACGTGCAGCACGGGTCGCCGAGTTCCTGTCCGTTCGTGAAACCATCACCGTCGGTGTCCGCCATACAGAGTTCCTTGGTCCATGCGTTGCCCGCCTTCTTGAACGCCTTACCGAAGTCGTTCACACCCTCGGCACCCTCCGCGTCGACGTGGCCGACTGCAGGGGCATCTGGCACAGCCGCACCGTTCGGGATCAGCTTGACGTATTTGCCGTACGCGTCGACTCGATGCGTCGAGCCGGCGATCGCGAGGAGCACAGTGGCGAAGATAAGCTGCGTCTGCATGATTGATTGTCTCTGGTAGGTTGATGTGGATACTGGAAAGCTGTGCGCTCGAGGAGGCAAATTGGAGAATGAACAAATGAGGGAAGGAGGCATCTTTGTGCTTTGAGGAGGACCTTATTCGATCGATTGAAACCGGTTGGTAGTCGAAGAGCCATTCAGTATCGTACACACGGGTATCGGTACCGAATTGCCGGCGGACACATCCAGACAACATGATTGCCATGAGGTGGTACCAGCAGGTCGATCGATACTTCTTGAAGATCCTAAAATGATTGTGCCACTGCAAAGCGCATCCATCCAGGCGCATTCCACATCACCAGCTGGCTATTAACTGTGGATGTGACCTCTTATAATGAGTAAAAATTTATCTCAATCAACAAGACTATTTTCTACTTTTAACAGATAGATATAGTGCTGCAAAGTATTATCAAATAATACATAGAGGGTTTTGGAGGGATACGATCTCGACTAAAGAAACACGAAAGAAATCCACAAAAGACACCACCGCAAACGACACAAATGAGAAGTGCAGACGCGACTGGCATGAGGACAACCGCTGATGATGATTATTATTGAGTGGCGGCAATGCCACTTGGTTTTCTCGACGCGTTCGTGCGATCGCCATGCTGCGGGTTCGTGCGCCGGGTTTAGGCTGCAAAGTTGAGCACCGCCATAGTAAACACAGGTGATAACGTCGTTCCATGTGAAGACCAGGTGTCGTCCAGGAACTCGGTTGGATGTGGGGTTTTTCCTTTGTCAGCAAGCTTCAGTTAATAAGCTCGATGGAGGCTTTCGGGTGGTCTTGTCGAACTTTACCATTAAGTACAGTACTGTACGCGATAAGGACACGCATCCACTCAAGTGAGAGGGAGGCACTGACTTCCTGAAAGCCATGTGGATGGGTGGGTGGAGACCACCAAAACGGCTTTGATCGAGGCACGAGGATGAGATCAGCGAGGAGGACGACGGACGCCAGGCAGCCAGCATATTCCAACTGAAGGTACAGTAGGTTCCTAATTATTAGAGCCATTCAACAACAATGCCTGACGAGAGTAGGAAGAGCTCTTGAAGAAGAGCTCCCACGCTCAAATCCTTCAGACGCTCCAACTTCCTCCTCCTTACTATTCTCTTTCGATCCATCTTTGAGCTCTCAGTAGAATCCGCGGCACTCGTTATCCTTCCAGTTTATTCGCATTTATTCGCCCGCACACGCTGATATTAAGTGGTCGAAGAGATGAACGACCTCTTTGTTGAGAGAGCTCCATCAGCTTGAAAGCGCGCAGACAGAAATCATGGGAGGTCTGTAACGTGTAGCACGATTGACTTTCTGGTAATATCAACGCCATTCGGAAGGTACTTCTGGGAGATTACAAGTGCCATCGTTATTGTCCGGATGTGTGTGCTGTGCGATTCATATCTTTGCACCACCTACTGCCCCACCCAACTGTTCGTGTCCGATCGTAGCTGCAGAAAATTGACTTCCAGTATCGTCTCGAGTTTCAGGAACGCCAGTACTGAACTGTGTGTGTGTCGTTTGGACGAAGGACTCCCATTCATACTCCCAGTCGAGAGCACAGGACACGGGGATCTTATGTACTGTACACATGACATGATAAACATTCATTACCTGTCTCGACCATTTTCCGCCCCAGTTTGTCGCGAGAGCGCGCTCTTGTCATATCGATAGAGCGCAAGACACCCAAGGCACGTGCCTTGATGAAGGTGCCCTCAGCCGTTGCTGCCGTTGCGTTCGTGATACAGTGTCCTCAGGCCTCAATGCTCGTACACTCTTTGGTTACCAGGGTTCATGACGAGCATGTGACGAGCAGTGCGGGTCGTGGAAACAAGTACTATGGAGCGGCTCATGTTGGAGCAGATCAGACGCGACGAACTCACAAAGAGCGCATCATCAGAGAGCTACCTCATGTCCAGCAGCTTGCCCAGTCTGCGTCTCGTCGTTCAGATCAAACTGCAGCACGATGCTCACGAACTTGACAAGCTCCTCCGCAGGGTGCTTCGTTGCGAGTTGCTCGCACTGCAAAACACGGTGACGCTGTTGTGGCCCATGGCTTTTCCGGCTGGATATCTGACACAACACGCAAGTAGTTTGTCCGAGAAATCGGACTTGACCAGCGGCGCTACGGGTGCTCAGAGAAGGCAGACTGAGCTTCTTCTCGCTTGCGTCGAGCGATTGGTCGTCGCCCGGGTCTTCTTGTGGTGTTCTTGATGTCGGTGTCCATACTTGTTTAGCAGCGCGCTCGCAGTGTCTTTGAGTTCTTATCCTGGTCTTGATCTTCAGCATCTGTGCGCCCCACTCTTACATTTTTGAGCAGGATCCCGCCATAGTTTCTCATGAGTCGAGAAAGGACAGACTCGAGAAGACGTGAAGTTCACTCCACGCCTGAAAGAGCTCGTTCGAGAGTACGGTCTGCAAGATTCACCACACGTAAGGCAACGCGTACTTCACCTCCTGCTATCTTCGCGCAGTAGGTGCTTTTCGCACGCACGCTAGACGATCTGGATCTGGAGAGGATGAACTCGACGAGTAGCTAGCTACACGACGGGATTCTCCAAGGTTGCGCCTCATTGACAAAATCTTCAGGAGCATGGCGTCGCGAGCTTCCTGACAGAAAGCTCCATCGCTTCTTCAGCAGGCAGAACCACTAGCCACAGCACCTGTTGCCGTCCATATTTGCAAATCGTTGGCTTTTCCGGCTGCAGCAGATCTTCGGCACAACGCGTAGAGGTTTGTTCTTTGGCAAGTAGGACGCGACCGACGGCTGAGTATCCAGTATCCAGCGAGTGCAAGCTGAGTTTCCTCTTATTTCCACGTCGACCGCTTGGGGTCTTCGTCTTCAGATTTCCGATCCTGATGATGATGATGATGAAAGTGAGGTATATTTAGGTGCGTTACCGACCTACAATATCCAGGTATGAGCTATGCTGCAAGGCTCACTCTGCCGTGTGCTTCCGTGGTGAAGTGAGGCGTGCGCTTGACGAGTCGAGACGCGTGACGATGAGCGAGGTCGTCGGCCAGCTTCAGAAATGTGGCTCGATGCAATCCTTGCGGACCGCGATGAAGTGAGGCGTGCAGATTTCCGATCCTGAACAGCGCTTTCTGCATCACCTTCATCTTGATCGCCAGCGTCTGCACGTTCCTCACCGCACTTTCTTGAGCATGATGCAGTGGTGCCGCCATAGTTCTCAGAGTCAAGACTCGAGAGAGCAGACTCGAGAAGTTCGTTTATCGGCGGAAGACTCAGAACTATGTTACTGAGCGAGTTGGCCGAGCACACATACACCACTGGTAGAATTGCTGCAGGACGTGGTCTCCAGACTGACTTGATTGCGCCATGTTGGCAATACCTTCAGGAGCGTACCGTCATGAGCTTCTTCGCTTCTCCAGTAGTAGACGGAAACACCAGCCGCAGCGGCACCACTCTTTGCCGAACCAGCAGGTCGTCAGATCCTTCGCACTACGACTATTCTCCGCAACAGAAAATCGGTCTCCGTCTAGTTTATATCGCTGTCGATGACCTTCGATGCTCTGAATCTGCAGTGTACGACGACGACGCTTCGCGTTCACAGCAAAAAGCATCGAGCTGAAGCCCCGCGTAGATATCTGGGAACTCAATCCGTTGTTGCGCACACGCACGGCAAAGGTACGTGCACTTTTCTTCCCAGGTACCTCGTTGTAGGTCGATGCTCACTCTCTCTTGGTCCCGGGAACAACAGAGCGCTTCAGACTAGGAAACATGACTGATGTTCAGCGCACGTAATGCCCTGGCTGCTGCTCCGTCTAGAATCTTGGGGGTTGTCGGACGATTTTGATATATATCAAAAGACGTAAACAAGACTGGGCCTTGGAGTCGTAGGGCGCCGATCGGAGCCGAAGGTTCTTCACATCTGCACCGTGTAGGTTCTACTACGACATCACTGAATTCGACACATTGGCACAATGCGTTTCGCCGCAGTTAATGCCTGCGGCGCTGGCTGAGTGAAGATATTGTTCACGACCGATCTGGAACTCCACACGCCGCCTTCTGTTCACAGAGTGCAGAAGATGCTGTTTTCACTACACTCACCATTCGGAGTCGATGCAGCGAGCGACAAGCTTAATGAATTCAGCGTGTCTCGCGCATCGCACGATTGCACCTTCAAACTCGATTGCGCGCAACTGTGATGGCAATCAAGTTTTGAAGGAGTGAACGAAATCTACGACTTGATCCTTGCTAATGCAGCACAAGCAGCACATGCACTTCCCTACTCCGATCCTTCACTGCACATCCGAGACGGGAAGCGTGGTCAAGCTCGTGGTTGACGTGGACACTCACTGCGCATTATGCGCAGTTGCTCTGGTGTTGGATTGTTGTTGGGTTGGCACTAGGGGAACTTGATGCTGGAATGCTGGATCAAAAGTATCACCGACTCGAAATCAAACTGGGCTCGGCGCCGCTCGCTGGTGGTTAGGAATCTGGGAGCTTCTTGATAATGACACTCTTGCGTTGCATTGTTTCGTAGCAGTGAGACCCGCAGGTGCGTCAATCGTAGGGATTCTGGAACTCGTGCAGCCATCTCAGATCCCCGCTACACTCTCGGAGTCCTGGAGGTAGTACTCGATGTCGCTCATCACTTGAGGAGTTGCGCGCGCACCAGAGGCCGATTTGATGTACAGCGTGTCCGTGTGCATTGCTGGGATATACGAGCGAGCCTCATTGCGATTGCAATTGATTACGATGAAGGTCGTGACGCAGGAATCGGCTGGATCCGCGCCTTTGATTACCACGAAAGGAACCACAGCGCAACGCAAACGGCACAATCAAAGCCTACTAATACACACACAGCTGCAGGCTCAGCCTGTGACGCCTTTATAGCGCTTGGTGCTTGTGCACACGCAACGTAAGAGCGCCAAGCTACTCATCATATTGCTCTTGGTCAAAGTACTGGTCTCCAAAGCGTCACACGACCATCATTCCCATTTCCTTATCATTCATTGGCTATAATATTCATCTTTTGATCCAATAGTTTTCTTTATAGGCAGCTGTTGCATTCAATGATTGGCTGAAAATAGCTCAGTCAGTTGATTGGGAGCCAACGAACTGCTGGTTGGCAGAGCGGACACGAAGAGCTACAAACACAACAGGAGGCAAGACAGTCACAAGAACAGCGAGGCAAGTGAATCGATCGATCGCTCTCGCTATCCACCACCTCCAGACTCACACACACATCCACAGACACATAGACAGCATGGCCGTGAAAGCGTCCGAGATCGCGCCTGCGGCGTACGCGACTGACAAGTCGAGCGAGGTGAAGAAGGAGGACGACCTGGTGTACGACCTGGGCAACCTTGCGGCATTCGACACGCACCCGTTCGCATACACGAACGAGAAGGAGCTGGCGCTGCACGCGCGCGAGAACGTGCAGCTGCTGATCAACCAGATCTTCGACCTGCCGCGCGAGATGTCGGACATGGGTCCGCTCGCGAAGCTCCCGGAGCCGACGCTCACGATTCCGCGCGAGAAGCCGCTGCCGAAGCCAAAGGTCGAGACCAAGTGGGAGAAGTTCGCCAAGGAGAAGGGCATCGACAAGCGCAAGAAGAGCCGCATGCAGTTCGACGAGGACAAGGAGGAGTGGGCGCCATCGTGGGGCTACAAGCGTGCCGGTGACGACATGAAGGATTGGGCGGTTGAGATGAAGGCCGGCGACACCGAGGACCCGTGGACCAAGCGCAAGCAGGACAAGCGCGCGCGCGTGGAGAAGAACCTCAAGGCGCAGGCGAACAACCTGAAGCAGGGACGCGGCAAGCAGCAGTCGGGTAGCATGAAGGCGCCAGCGGGCATCCCGGTCGAATTGATGAACACAGACGACGTCAAGGCCAAGCAGCGCGGCAAGGAAGGCGTGTCTAAGACGCTCGAGAAGGTGCAGTTCTCGACCGCGTCCATGGGCAAGTTCGACAAGATGCGCGACGGCGAGAAGGAGCGCAAGCTCACAGGCAAGCGCAACAAGTTCCTGCCACTTACGGGCGCCGAGAAGACCGAGAAGGAGCGCAGCATGAACGTGCTCAAGCACGTGCTCGGCCGCGAGGAGAACGCCGGCAAGCAGAAGGGCAAGGCCCACGACGACGAGGACGAGGAGGTCGGCGGCAAGCGCAAGAAGGTGCGTTTGACCGATATTAACTTAGAGGTTGGCTCGAGTATCTATGATGAGGCTAACATTGTATTTGTGTTTGTGTTCCATTGTTCTAGCGTGGAGGTCCGAAGCTCAAGAACATCACCAAGGGCCACGCAAAGAAGGCGCGAAGCAGAAAGTAAAAAGAAATCAAGAACAGGGAGACTTTCTCACGCACCACACCTTTATATACCAGCCCCGTTTGGCGCAGGAGCGAATGAGTCTCATATCCTTCCTGGCCTTCTGGGGCTTCGTCACATGATAGAGCGCACCACGCATTTAATATGTTGTATAACAATTTTTCTCTTTTTCTCTCTCTCTTTCGTTGATGAAGATGACTCTGAGCTGTGTGTGCTTTATGGGGCTGGGAGGTTGGTTGATCGATTGTGAATGTGACAAATTAGAAAATACAAGTGGGGACTAAGAACAAGGTAAGCTCGCTCTCGTCCTGATAGCTGGAGTTTGGTGTTGAAGTAGCCAAAGCAGCTCAGGCTTGGAAGCCCTAGTGGTAGTTTAACCACAGCAGCCACCGCCCACTACAGCACAATGCCAGGTGCATTAATACAACAACATCGTTAGCAAGACATCTTCAATGAGGTGGGGGAGGAAGCTCAGTGAACAGAGAAATTGAGAGTTGTGAGCGTACTTGGCTGGTTGATCGGTCCTCTGTGGCTGATTCTGCCCATGGGGCGACGTGGTCCGCTTCCCCCGTTGTTGTTGCCGTTCGATCCATTGCCACCGCGACCAGAGCCTGATGCCGACGCGCGAATCGCCGCGGGGTCCTATCACAGAAGACAAACAGCACACAAGACAAGACACAATCAGTTAGGTTCCATATCGCAGCCAATATCCCATAGACAATAGAGAAGCCAAGTAGGCTTTTTAAATGGCAGACGTACCGAGAAGATGGAGGACGCACTGAATCAATGATACCGCACCATTTACACACACACACACACAGATTGGCATTGGCATTGTTAGATCTTGGGCAAGAGAGCTCATTCCCATTGGCAACCATAGGAACAGAGAGAGCCACGCGCCACGAGCCGCAGGTACGTACAAGAGCCCAATGAAGTTGACGATCCCCCAGAAGAAGTCAGAGACGATGGACACGCGCCACGGTGAGCGCTTGGCCACCACGTCTCCGCCCGTCACGTACGTCATCTCTCTCTCTCTCTGGTGCTGGATGGCTCTTTGCTTCGGAAATGCCTTTTCACAGACAGACACGCGGAATGAGGAAGCGCAAAAGTAGCAGTAATATACCGGTACAACCAGTGACAAACCGGTATTTGATATACGTATTGAAATTGTCATTACGTATATCACAAACCTGTAAACTGAATGCTTATTGTTTTTTGCAGATGCTGCAAAAAGTGAAACATGGTTGTTATAATCTTGCAAAGTGTTTGTATGAAATATTCTATTTTACATTTCGAAGCAGCCGCATTTTTATTGAAAATCCAGCATTTCGCAGTTTAAATATGAAAAAACTGTCCCGAAAAACGGTTTCCGGTAGTACCGAAATGAATACCGGTATTTTCATTCGATGTGTGGACGGCGCCGATGGCCATGCCCAATTGCCAAAGAAACACAGGAAGGACATCAATCATGGCGATGGCGATGGGAATGGCGCGCGTCTTCGGCTGCTCCGTGGCGTCGGCAGCCGGCCGCGTCGTGGGCGTGTCGCCTGCGATGAACCAGATGCAGGTGCAGATGAACCGCGAGTCCGTGTTCGCGATCTCCAAGCGCTTCGCCAGTAAGAAGGCTGGCGGTTCGACCAAGAACGGCCGCGACTCCGAGTCCAAGCGTCTGGGCGTCAAGAAGTTTGGCGGGTGCGTTTGCGTAGCTATTGATCTCTTATTATATGCTGTGTATTACTGTGTGCGCGTGCGTGTCTTAATGATAGTCGTATAATGCTAATGCTGCGTGCTGTTATTGTTGTTACTGTGTATGTGAATGTACAGCCAGAGCGTGCTGTCGGGCAACATCATCATCCGCCAGCGCGGCACCAAGTACCACCCGGGCCGCGGTGTGGGCATCGGCAAGGACCACACGATCTTCGCGACCCGCGACGGCTTCGTGCGTTTCTGGTACAACGTGCCGAAGAAGCGTCAGGAGGTGTCGGTCAAGGACACGCGCGAGCCACTCCGCGTCGTCGCGCAGAGCTCGGCATAAGCAGGAGGAGCAGAGATTTGATAATGGAAGCAAGATACAAGAGAGCAAGCGAAAGCGACGGGTTTTTAGACACGAGCGAGCTGTTGTTGTTGTGTTGAGATCGGTTGTTGTGAGGTGGCTTTGCTGCTTTTGACAGGCTGGGTTGCTGAGGAGCTCACATCTTGTAGCATCCTCCTGTCGTGGACGCGGATGAACGGTGTCGAAGCCCCTGGTTCTCACAAGCGCATGTGTGCAGACTCCTCTCGGCAGCCTGGTAGATTGATTGTATGTGTAAAGAGCTCGTTTAACCAGGAAGTATTCCCATCGCTTGATGGAGGTGAGGTCGAGCTTTGGTGGTTCGTTCATCCAATGCATCTGACCGTTGAGTACGTTGCTGCTGTTTTGCGCCATGGCTCCGCGGATGCACTATCATGTCCCAACAATACGAGAGACAACTCATAGACAGAGAGAGGAGCCACACGTGCCCGCAATAGTAGGCAGATGTTTCGATCAAGCTCCCACGGTCAAGATACTTCATGTTCGTAAAAACCTGTTTGAAAGATGTTTGCGAACAAAGGCGCGGCCGAGTTCCTTGGAGATGCAGGACAGCATCACATGCCCATCCATCCCCACAGAGGCAGAGCGCGTGTTCTCACCCCATTTGGACCAATCATCCATCCTCCATCGACACTTCACTCGTGGAACAAATTATTTGCTTGCACCAGTTCTCTCCACAGAAACCGAAAGCGATCTTTCATTCACCAAGAGTCGCCAGACCACACAACACTTCCTTCTGCACATTAACAACTCTCTGAGCAAGCCAAGAACGCTCACTCAACAGCGCTCCGCTGGGCGCCAATCTTCACTTCCCAATCGCCCGCACAAAACAAGACAGGTAGCACAAGCTCACAGCCCCTAGCGAGGACCCGAGAGAGACTGGCCGCTGAGCCAACCATCACTCCAAAGCAAATGCTTCGAGGCACCACGTCAACCGCGGCAGCAGCACTCTCGCTCGAGCAGTCCACTGACGCCACTGGCGCCATCCAGCAGGTAAAGCAGATCCAACCCGTCATCATCACGGACCGAGTGCTGATCCAAGACACCCAAGCCCGAGGCGCTGCGACTGTGGATGTGAATGTCGAGGACATCGCATTAGCCACCGCCCAGTTGTATCCGTTCATGACCGAGAAGGCGTCAAGTCCTGGTGGTGGAGATAGCGTCCCCCAGCTACAACCTCTCGAAACCACGCAGCTGTACCAGGACGAGCGCGATACTAAAAAGAAGGCAAACAACGTCGAGCTGCCGCTGGACCCACTCGACCCGACGTGGGGGAGACCAAGTGACCGTGATCGCACGCTGAACGCTGCTGCTGACTTTGGCGTCCCGTCGCGACTACTACAGAACAACAACAACGACGAGAAGAGCATCGCGATACTGAGTGGCGTGTCGGCGATCACCACGATGGCAGCAGAGTCCGATTTCCTCCAGCAGCAGTTCCCGATGCTCCTGGTAGGCGGGCTGGTGGCGTTCGTGATCACAGGCATGGTCGTGAACAGAGTGCGACGCATCAGCGGGAATAATAAGCTGAAAGCTTGTGATGAAATCGTGTTCGATGACGACGATGATGGCGATAACGAAGAAGGGTACGCGCTCTTCAGTTAGCTAGCTTTTATACCCAGAGTTGGGTTGTACATTACTTCACAATGAACAAATATTCCTTTACAAATGTTGATTGATTGATCATTTAGAGCTCTTCTCTTGGTTGTGGAGCTTGTCGTCGTAAGTCGGGGTTCACTTCCAGTTGGACTTGAGTACTCTCTGCAAACTCGTCGTGCTCTTGTTGTGCTCGTGGGGGTGCTAGCGAGCTCTCAGCTCGTGGGGGTGCTAGCGAGCTCTCAGCTCCTGGACTCAAGTGGCTGTCCTGGTCTTCGTGGTCGTTGCTGGTGTACTGCTGTGGACTTGGGACGACTTGGACGTTGAGCGTGTCGTGGGTGCAGCTCCCATGGACATCATTGAGAATGGAGCCAAGGAGCAGAATGACGCTTCCAATGAGGATCGCAGCAAGACACTTGGAGATAACCATTGCCTCTTGGCTTGGCGATGGAGACCTCTTGATCCAGAGGCGAGTGACAGACTGGGCGACACCGTCAACACTGCCATGTCCATGCGTGGGAAGATTGCTATTCTGATCATGGCGCTATTCTGATCAGGGGAGTTTTCGACCCAAAGGCTCTCTCTTGGGGTTCTGCACCACATGACCGCACATTGAAAGCGAACAGCCTGTTGACACAGTGGGTCGTGGGCTTGAAGTTGATGGGTCTGACCTGTCTGCCTATCTCGATGACTTAGTACTTCGGTGCGTTTTTAAGCGATTGACAGTCTATTTCACGAAACTCTATAATCCGGTAAATGAGCTGTGGTGATGAGCAGGATGCGGCTCGCATATAAAGGCCAAGATGAACATTATTCCTACTGAAGATACTCCTCCCACCTTATTCCACAATCCAGACTGAAGGAAGACAAGACAAGTGGAGGGAAGGAGGTCAAGAGCGCGCAGTCTTCATAAAGCAACGCAAGCCACAGGACCAACAAGCATGCAAGACGACGCGCAGATGGAGATAGCGGCACTGCTCATACCCAGCATGATGGATCTCAACGTCAAGGAGGCACTCGAGAAGGCCGAGAGTCTGCGTCGAGATGCGCGAGAGCGCCGACTACTGCCAGCGTTTACTCGACCGGCTTCTCTTCCTGCGCACGTATCTCCTGACGCGAAACAGCAAGATGAACAGTCTTGAGTTTTTTTCCAAGGTCATGACGCAGTTCACCAATACAATTGGTCTCGTCATCCGCTTTCTCAAGAAGTATTCGGAGAAGAAGCTCCTGCAGCGGATCACGGCAAACCGATTGATCATCAACAAGGTCGAGCAACTCCACGGGAAGATTGACGGCGTGTTTGAAGCTGTCGGGCTCTCAGGTGTTCCTGAAATGGCCACGTGGAGGGAGGAGAGAAAAGCAGACATGGCCAAGATTCGTGCAGCCTTGGGTGAACTCGCGCAGAATCGTTCCAACCTCGTGGATGGTCTCTTTGGAAGCTTGCTGGAGGAAGTAATGACGGAGCTCAAGTTTGCGATCGACTCGCGCAAGAACCTGAGCGAGTTCCGCGCATTTTTCACGCGAGTGCTCGATGCTGTGGCGGAGCACGTACCAGACGCACAGATCCTGGGCATTCCAGCGTGGTACATCCGTCGCGATGACATCGAGATCGGCGAACAAATCGACATGGGCTCGTTCGCAGATGTCCACAGGGGCAAGTGGGGAATCGCAGAAACCGAAGTCTGTGTGAAGCAGCTGTACATGGATGATTCGGACACGCAGAGGAATTTTATCCGGCAAGCTACAATCTGGTACGGACTTTCTCACCCCAACGTCATCAAGATGCTCGGTGGGTGTCACGTCGGCAAGCCGTACTTCTTTGTCGCAGAGCTTGCCAAGCGAGGCAATTTTACGGAGTATTTTGAACAGACCGAGAACAAGAGCAAGCTGTGGCGACTGTTTCACCAAGCAGCCCAGGGACTGGCGTACCTCCACGGTCATCGCATCGTTCATTCGGGCATCAAGTGTAACAACATTCTGGTGGGCGACGACGGAACCGCGAAGCTCTGCGACTTTGGATTCAGTTACATCCGAACGCTTTCCATTGATAAGAGTATCAAGGAGCAGCCGAGTGTGACGCGCTGGAAAACTCCCGAGTGTCTGCTGAAGCAAGGCGTCGCCGCAAACCCGTCGTTCAAGTCGGACGTGTTCTCGCTGGGAATGAGCATCATCGAATCGAAGATCGGCGGCGCACCGTGGGGTGTGTTGAGTGATAACGACATTATTGATCAATTTGCCTATGAGGAGGGCTATCCACGTCCAGAGGGTGTCTTCACTGACAGAGAATGGCGGCTCGTTCAAGACATGACTGCATTCAGCCCAGATGATCGGATGACTTTGGAAGAAGCGCTCGCTGCCATCGCCGAGCTCGCCAGAGAGGAAGAAGTGATTGGGAGGAATTGGGATTCGAACCTCCTTGATCCAGCATCTGAGGATATCAGGGTCTTTGCCTCGGACCTGAGCAACGACGACCTCAAAATCGTGAGCGATTACATTCAAGCCTTACCAAACGTGAGTCAAGCACAACGACAGAAGTTGCATGATCACATTCGCCAGATGATTATGTGGTCGAAAGAGGAAGAAGAACAACGCGCCATTTGGGGTCAGTTCAGGTCGACCACCTACGTGTGCAACGAGTGTGGCAAAGAAACCCCTTCGGACAGTGATCTGTGTTGCGAGTGTGGAGCACTCAACGAAGAAAATGCAAACCGCGATGCTGCATTTCGGTTCGTGGTATCAAGTCGAGACGACTTGAAAGCCGCGATCACCACGTTTCAAGAGCTTAGAGAGAATGATATTGTGGAGTGTACCAAGTGCGGTAAGTCGACACCTCTGACCCGAT
>JALBZB010000178.1:0-42438 GCA_038050625.1 Pythium sp. MPC-2022a
AGGGGCTCATGCTTTTGATCGCCGTGACGAACTCTTCAGTCGTGAGGACGGCGTCAAGCGTCTCGCGATCTGATGAAGAAGAGAGTGGTTGCTATCTCTTCTTCCCAATCGCTCACAGTCGGGAGTACACCAACTGTTATTGTGTCGACTTCTGTTCGTCTCGCTGCGGTTGTGTTGAAGGGTTCGCGCACATTTCGTGGATCGACTTCGCCATAAAACGCAGCGTACTTGTCTCCTGGTGGGAACTGGTGGCCCTCGTCAAACTCGGAAAAGAGCTTCTTGACAACTCTTTCGTTGCTGCTGTTTACGTTCGCGTTGCCCGTGTACATGTGTACGAGCTCCTTCGACTCGTAGTGCAGCGGGTCTTTCTTGTCGGCGATGTGGATTGACGGCAGCGGTACGAGCAGCTTCTCACCTTTGTCTTTCTCAAACAGGAACCTCCACGAGTAGTCCTGCACGCGCCAGCCGCAGACGCTGATGCAGAGCTTCCACCAGTGAGGAGGCGAAGGCTATTGCTGTTTATCTGCCTGCCGCTGCTGCTTTACCCTGTGCATGCAGTACATAGTCAGGGTCGTCATCAGCACTGCACCCTGAGAGAAGCCGAGCACCGCGTCGAACGTGCCAAATTGCTGCAGCTGCTCGCCCATGTACAGGATCACGTCCTCGAGCCCTTCGTACTGGAAGAACCACTCATTGTCCTGGCCCTCGTACTCTTCGAGGCGCCGCGCGTCGTACCACTCGTAGAATGGCGCTTTGTCCATATGGTGGCGGCCACGAGTGCATCGGGTTCGCCGCGCGCAGGGGAGACTCCGTTCACGTGCACAAACTCGGCTGAGTCACCCAGCGCGCGTCGTAGAGGCTCCATGTTGATGTCCATGATCACGGGATTGTGGCGCATGCCGTGGAGGCACAAGATGCTGAGCTTCTTGTTGGCCATTGTGAGTTGGAGACGCTAATGAGAGATTGGCTGGACCTGGATCTTCTTCGTGTGAGCGAGGGGCTGGAGATTGAGAACTGAGACCGCGCTTTTGGATAGTTGAGATTTCGAAATGTGAAGGGAAGCCTGGGCGTTCTTAGGTGTGATGTGAAGGCACATTGGCGCTCCTTTTGGAGCCATAGGATTCACAGAAGGGGCTGCCGGATGTGTGATGTACCACCGTGACCCTGCATGTCAGTAGTTGAAGTACCCTGAATCATTTCCAAAATGAGAGAGACCACCCAACGCCATTTGCTGATTTTCATAACAGGGTGTGTTTAGCAATTAAGATCCGCTGTGACGAGTTCTTTTGAAACCCTGTTAAATTATTTTTATGACTAGATCATCCTGTTTTGTAAAATAGGCTGGTATTTTCGTGGAAAAGTGACAAAAGTGAAGGATTCTAGGAGGTAGTAGAGGTAATACAATCACAATTGGCGTGGTCACTCCAGTGGTCCATTTTGACAATGTACACCGCCCTCGGTTGACTCTGAGTGTGAATTAGACTCACGCTCGCTTGCCTTCGCCAATCAGCAACAGCATATGATATGAGTAGCAGAGGGGCCATTCGTGTCTCGTCATCAGGAGGATCCCCTTCCTAGTGAGAGCTCTGTTCAGCTTGAATAGCGCTCTCTTGGTAGGATGTCAACGGGTTTCGGAAAGAAGCCTTCACTGGTTAGTTTTCTGTTGCGAAAAGTGGGTGCTGTATTTTGCATTTAGTGATTTCTCGTTTATTTGTTTACAGTATGGCTCGGTTCGATAGACTGGAAATCATGAGTTCATTCGAGCGCACCAAGTACCTCATTGTACATTCCCATCGTATTCCATGAATTCTCGGTGGACTTCTGAAGGACTTGTTTGTTGGCGTTTCTTACTTTAAGCACAACTTTCGCTCTCGCTGTAGCGGGATCCGCCCCGTGGGCTAGACACGAGGGTATTGAGTTGCTGCTGCCTCCTATCCATCTCTCTCTTGTTAACTCATTAACTATTGATGAGCTAGCTTGGTTGGTGTTCCAAGCTTGGTTGAGCTCGAGTGGTGCTTTGGGGTTTTGGAAGGCAAGATCGTTTGATTTTTCGTGGTGATTTTTCATTCAGACTACCATGCAGCATATTTTAGAAAAAATCAAATACATCATTTTTGGTGTGACTCCGAGTTGCGGTTTTGAGAGGCCCATCACCGACTTTAAGAGGAAGGCAACAAGTGCTCGACCATCAACATGTCGACAACAGTCGATCTACTTGCTGACGACCTCTGAGCTTCTCTATGCGTGCACACTCTCTTCGCGAAGGCAGCAACAAACAGCATTGTTGATCGACTTGAACAGCGCGACTCTTAGTGGCTGAAGCTGCTGCTGGGTGTCGCCCTGCGACTGCGGAGGCGATCGTGCTCTCGCGGCTGTTCACGAGCTTCCAAACTGTATTCTATAAAGCGCTCGCGCTCATGCTGGATTCCGATCTTCAGATCTGGTGGCGCCCCCAAAGGATCCTTGGATGGAAGGCAGAGAGGTGCCTCCCAACGCCAGTTCCTTCGTTTCGCTATTGTCTAATTTCCCGTCACCTGAGCACAAGACGCGCCGAGAACCACAGACGCACCAGCACACAGTGAAGCTCACCACACGAACTGATTCGATGCTGCGTCCACTATCGCTACTCCAGGTGCTCGTGGCCGTCGCGGCGCTGCTACCCTCACTGGCAATCGCTGCTGATGAGTCACTCACCATGCCAGCATCTCTTCATGGAGACGGCAACGGCGCCGATGCTGCAGCTTTTGCCGAGAGCGAGCTTCGGGGCGAATTCCCCCGCCAACTACGACAGCAGCACGATGCACATCGCGTTCAGTGTGAGTTGCGGTCAGAACCACCACATGCTGTTCGCGGCGGTGCTGCAGGTCGCAGTGATGCGTGTGGGGCAAAAGGGACCGATCTCACAGATCATCGCCGGGTGTTCTGAGGAGGAAGAGAAGAAGATCCTGGTTGAGCCGACTTTCTACTACGACTACCGCGTGCACTTCACACCGAGCTACTCACCCTATCCACTGCCGAAGATCGACGACAACTACTCACCGTACAACAAGCCGTTCCCATTACACCATTTTCTACGGAATGCTAACCCACCTGTGTAACATGAGACCATTGCGCTTGTGGACGGTGACATTGCGCTCTTCAAGTCATTGGAGGTGAACACCGGCCACAACATCACCAAGTACTACAAAGGTACTCGAGACCCGATGACCGTGACGGATGAAGTCCGCGATGGCGTCGCGATCACCTACGACTGGATAGCGTACATGGGCGACGGCTGGTTTGGCGACGGCAACGCCAAGGTGATCTGCGCTGATAAACCGTGCGTGAACATCTCCTCGGACAATGTCTTCGAGTACTACGCCGACACGGAGCCACCGTACATCATGACGAGGAACAACGCGATGGTGTCCGTCGACACTGCTGCGGCTTTGTCATTCAGGGCCGGAAACTCATGCTGGACAGCTGGATGGCTGAGATGTTCGCGTACGCAGTGGCGGCGGCGAACTACGGCATCAGGCACACGATCGTGACGAACTTCAGCGTGACGCATCCGACCACGGGCGACGGAACCGAGTACTGGACGTTCCTCGATGACAAAGAAGACCACCTATACAAAGCGACCCCATGCGAAGACCCTTTCGAGGTCTCTCTTCTGGACGATCCGCCCGTGGGGGTGTATTACTGCCAACACTACCTCTTGGACGAGAAAGGACGGTACTTTTACGAGTACGCGCAGCCACTGAGTGTCGTGGATTGCGACTCGGTGGTGCTGGCCGAGCCCCAGGCGCCCGAGTAGGATCTCATCGGCGTCATGTACGCGGCGGCCAGAGCCAAAAAGCGCCACGAGGTCTGGGCCGAGCTCTCGCTCACCCAGATCGTCAACCGCGCTCTCGCTCACCCAGATCGTCAACCGCGCTGTTGCGAATCAAGCACGCGACGTGTATCCCCTTTAATTCATACATCAGCTCATTTAAATATACAGAGCTGTGTGGCTTTGGCCAAACCATGGTGTTCAAGTTTAGCCGCTTCAGAACCGTCACATTTGTCAGGCAGGTCGTGGATGCACGTGTTCAGCCTACGCGCGGCAACTTCAGGCGCAGGATGGAGCCATGCGCCAGTCGATGGCCTACACATATCCTCGTTAAAACCGATTATGAATGTCGCTAATAGTACCTCTCTGGGGGGAGGGGGCACTATCAACCTCTCTTCAATTCCTTCGTCTTCCCTCCTGTCTGATTTCAATTTTCAATTGAGAACAAGCGAAGCAACACCACAAGAGCAACCAGCAGCATGAAGAGCGCCGCCACGGGCAAGAACGACCTGCTCTTCCTGAGCTTCAACCAGGAGGCGTCGTACGTATTTTTTGTCTCTCTGTCAATTTGCATGTATCTACCAGGCATTGTGTGGGTCTGCTTACGCGACGGGAAGCATGAGTTGCCCGCCATCTTGTGGTTGAATGACCATTGTACGTCGGGTCAAGTGAAGCTATGCTCTTTCGTGGGCTCAATGATGCGGCTAACTAGATTAACTGACTGTGTATTATATGTACGTGGCTATATGCATGTGTGTATTGGGCGAGAGCAGATGCATCAGCGTGGGCACACACCAGGGCTTCGGCATCTACAACTGCGAGCCCTTTGGCAAGGTGTTCCAGGAGACCATCGGCGGCATCGGCATCACCGAGATGCTCTACTGCACAAGCCTAGTTGCGCTCGTCGGCGCGGGCGAACAGGTGTGTTCCCGATACTAATTGATTGATATAGGGATAGCGATAGTTTACCGCGATTGTGTGTGCAACGCAATATTGTCGGCGTCCCTAGCAATCTTCTGCATATGCGCTGCTCATGAAGTGTATCTTTTGTGTTCTTTTGGCGATCGCAGCCCGCATTCTCGCCTCGACGACTGCGCGTGTGGAACACCAAGACCGGCGCCGCGATCTGCGATCTCAACTTCATCACAGCCGTGCTGGCTGTGCGAATGAACCGGCAGCGGTGCGTCCAAATTGTATTATCATCATCATCATGTGTGGCATGTGGCGTGTGGTAGAAGACTGAGTGGATCTCGTCATATTATCGCTTTCTGGTGCCCAGCTTGGTTGCTGTGCTCGAGCGCAAAATTTACATTTTCGACATCAACTCGATGAAAATCCTCGAGACGCTCGACACGTCGCCGAACCCGAGCGCGCTCTGCGTGCTGTCGCCGCACGACAACGGCCACTTGGCGTTCCCGTCGGGGGCGTCGCCGGGCGAGATCGTGCTCTACGACGCCAACAACCTCAGTGTGCTGAATGCGTTCCAGGCCCACCGAGGCGCTCCCGTGGCGATGGCGTTCAACTCACAGGGCACACTGCTGGCAACAGCATCCGAGACGGTGGGTTGCTAGTTAGGTGCTGTCACTTAGCTAGGGTACTGTGTGTGACCCACTGTACTGTTGTTTTATGTAAACTATGAGCAGGGAACGATCATCCGCGTGTTTGGCGTACCTGGTGGAAAGAAGAAAGCGTCGTTCCGAAGAGGCTCGTACCCTGCACAGATTTACTGCCTCGCGTTCAACGAGAGCTCGACGATTCTCTGCGCGTCGAGCGACACCGGCACGATCCATTTCTTCTCGCTGACCGGCACAGAAAGCACTGCGACGGGAAGCTTTGGGCATTTCACGCCGATCGCATCGACTTTTGCTGTGGCCGGTAGTACGTTTGGCTCCACAGCGTTTGGTGGAAGTAGTGCTAGCGCTGCTGCTGCTGGTGGCGGTGGTGGCGGTGGTGGCGCACCTCCAAGTCCAATGGCGACTGGCTCAGATGGAAGAGCGGCTGTCGTGACTGCATCGCCGTCACGCACTACGAGGAGCTCAAGTGGAACTAATCTCGAGGACGTCGCTGGAGCTGTGAGCGCGTACCTCCCGAGTTCGCTGACAGGGATGGCGGAAGGCACGCGCGACTTTGCTTATGTGAGAAGGACTTGTTGGCTTTTAGCTTATGCTTTCACTGCTCCTTTTATGTGACTAACAGCAAGCTTGTTTCTCCTGTGTGAATAGGCGAGATTACGAACGACTGGAATCCCAAATCGATGCGCTGTCCATGGTCCAAAAGATGCATCCAACCCGATCGTACAGCTCTATGTAGCCACCGCGGACGGGTACTTTTACGAATACTCACTGAATCTGGCGACCGGCGGGAAATGCAAACTGGAGAGGGTACGTGCATGTGTATGCAGAGCATGATGATGCTTCTGCCGTGTACGCGGTGTGGTGCGTGTCCTGACGAGTTTGCTCGTGGTTTATTCGCAGGAAAATGTTCTCCGCGACTCGACTTCAGAAGAAATTGAAGCTGTGTACCTGACATAACAGCACTAGCGCTCGCTCGGCACACGGAAATCCAAGCGCATCGCACAACAAAGAGGAGGTGCTCACAAAACAAAACACTATCAAGTAACAGGCAACAAACGCACACAAAATCTGTAAACTACTACGCATCTCCGGGAGAAGAAAATCAAAAGTCAAGATACGCAAAAATGGTCGACAGACTGCGATAGAAACACACTCAAAAGCCTTGGCATCCGCAGCCAACAAAAAAACAATTGGACTCGCAATTGCGCTCCCACGACGCAATGCACTCCACCTGGATGTTTTGATGGATAAAGAAATGAAAATGGTAAGAAAATGAACTGGAATCGTGTTGAAAAAGATTGGGGGGGGGGGTCTCACTTATCGTGCCATCGGTCGTTTCAGGTAAGCTGCTTGGAAGGGAAGAAAAACATATTCTTAGCCTGTTCCTTTGAGAATGGAAATCGCGCTCCTACGCTTGATGATGGTCATTATCATTTGACAGCCAGCATTTGAGACTGACTGATTGACTAACTGATCGAGGTGCTGAGTAGAGAAGAGAGAAAACATGGTTCAGGATGCAGAGGACGTCGTCGACGAGTCAAGTCAGGACCATGGCGCGTCGCTGGCTCGCCTTCGTCTGTTCCTGGCGCCGCATTCGTCCGCAAAAACAGATTCCTCCGACCATCCGCGGCAGCAGCAGGCTTCACCAGGCAGCAACACTATAGAATCCCAGGACCAAGAAACTCAAGATCAGGACCAGGACAATTCTCAGTCAGCAAATGAACCAGGTTCATCAAGTGACACGAAGAACGACTTTGTACCCGAGGTGGTGGCGACTGGTGACGATGAAGACGATCTCCAATCCGGTCAGGTGATGATCCCCGCTCCAGGGGCTGTAGCGAGCGTGAATCCGCTGAGTCAAACGACACGAGAGTTCTCGAGGGTCAAGTACTTGCTGCAGTGCTGCCTTCCTGGATGCAAAGTGCACGACGACGTGATGATGTGGGATATGACGAACCCGTCGCTTGTCACGCAGTACGAGCAGCACGCACAGGGACTCCTGGAACTGGACTCGTGGGTAGCAGTGAACGATCTTGGCGCTGCGATGGGCGATGTACACAGCTACGGGTTCACGTCGCTCGATGCGAACCAGACCGGTATGAAATTCACGACGGGGAACCTGCAGCTCGGACTTCTTCCTGCGAAGAAGAAATGCACGCGGCAGCTGGTGCTCTGCAAGATCGCAGTCGGGCGATCACTCGTGGTCCAGAACGAAGAAGAGGCCAAGAAGCGACTTCCAGTGGGGTACAACAGTTTCTATCTCAAGCAACAGCAGCATGAAAGTGGTCAGGATGGAGAACAACAACAGGTTGTGGACGCCAGCGAGCGAGGGTATTACCACGAATACATCCTCGACAACACGCACCAGATCCTGCCGCAGTACCTGGTCCGGTTCCACTTCAGCGCGATGGACTCCAAGACTGCGGGACCGTGTGCACTCTGTGAAAAGCACTCAGCGGCAGTGCTCTGTCGCGCGTGTGAAGCTGAGATTTGCTCTACGTGCGATCAGGAGGTGCACTCCGCGAACAAGCTCGTGAGTCGTCACAAGCGTATTCCGTTGCGTCAGAAAGCGAAAAGCAGCAGAGAGCTTTCTTCAAGCCGAGCTACGCATCGTCGCAGCTCCACCCCACCAGTTGCCGCAACCAACGAAAACGATGACGGTGTTGCAGGGCTATCACCAAGCTCAACAGTGCCAGCTGCGAATCCTCCTGAGGTACAGGATGAAAACGAGACCGCAACGATTATTGCAAAGCAACTGGAAGAAGGACTCGCGGATATCCAGACGACCTGTCGCTTCCACGAGGGCAAACACGTCGAGTTCTACTGCTCTGTGTGCGAAGTACCCGTGTGCGTACATTGCAAGATGGTCGGTGACCACTCAGTGGGTGAGAAAGGCTCGCATCGCCTGCTTACAATCGCGGACGCGTACGAATTGAGCTTGCGTGAGTCGTTGAAGAGCGACCCACTGGTCGAATCACGAAAGTCCGTGATCGAGAACAAACTGTACGCGCTTGGAAAAGCGAAAGACGACGTGCTGCGCAACAGAGAGCAAGTGGAAGCCGCGATCCATCTCCAGTGTCAGCAAGCACTCGAGGGTCTCGAAGAAGAGGTGCACGCGAAAGTGAGCGTCCTGGACGGCGAAGCGCTCGAATTCCAGCGGCAGCTGCAGCAAATTGAGTGGACGGAAGACACGCTCGACGATTTACGTTCGAGTTGTCCTGCAGTCGAGTTCCTGAGCACGTGGAACCAGCACAAGGCTGTGCGGACCGAGCAGCGAGATTTTCCAGCGTTTGCGCATGGAAATGGTGCAGAGCAGGTCAAGGGTGATCTCGAGTTGGTTGGACGGCTCCAGGTGGTGAGTGACGAGCAAATGTGCACTGCCACTGTCAACACTGTCAATGGCGATAGTGGCAGTGACAGTAATAGCCGCCTTTGCTCTTCCCGAGCAAACAGATTTGGCCACGAAATACTGAGCTCGACGCAGCGCAGGAACTCCTTTTCCGACAACGATATTCGAAAGAAGCTACTGAGCATGAAGGCGTCATTTCCAAGCGAATTTATCAACGGCACTGCATCGCCAACAGCGCATTCCAAGTATTCGACCGCGACATTTCTGTCACCAAATGGGATTCAGATGATCGAGCAGATTCGGAATGAGCTGCTGACGAGAAGCTCAGTGTCAAAGAGCAATAGTACCAGTCGCACTGCCACGTTTGCGAGTCATGCTGCAATTTCACCCACCGGGGCATCAGCAACAAGGAGCGTCTGCAACTTTCCATCAACCACGCCGACTCGAACGAAGATGGAGATGTTGTCTACGCTGCGAGGACTGTCCGTCCAGCCTGCAAGAAAGCGAGCGTCGGCTGGTCAGCAATCGTCTCCAGTGGCGCGTCACTCTCGCCTTGTGACGGACGCGTGGTCCACGCTTCTTCGCCAAGAGATGGCGCTCGCAACGCCAACCAAAGACCAGCAGCAGTAGCAGCGGATGCACGGATTATCCGCGATGGTATTCACATACACAAACGCAATAAAAAGCCTCTTAGAAGCGCTTTCAACCTGCGCTTCTCTTCGTCGTGATGCAGCCACCTCCTGCTGCAATCGCTGGGATCATCTGTGACACTTCTTAATCTTCTGACATGGCTACACTTTCTTTTTCAAAACTGCACCCTCTTTTTTCATTATCTCGACTAATACAACATCGTGAATCCAAAATCATATATTCAGCCTCTCAAGTACTGTGAAATGTAATTTTTACAGCCAAAGAAATGCTATTTTTAGCAGTGGGCATGATCGCTTTTGACGGGGGGAAAGGAAGGGAGTCAAGAGAACCAGTTTTTGCGCACGTGGCCGCATCTCATTTGGTGCGCACACCCGCAATAGCAATAGCAATAGCAATAGCAACAGCAACAGCAACAACAACAGCGAAAGGGAAAGGGAAAGCCCGCGCGCGCAAAAGGGAAACCCACACATTCATTCCTCCTTCACGCCGCCGCCGCTGACTCAAGACGATGGCGCGCGCGATGAGTCCCCACCGCCACGTCGCTGTTATGGCGGCCACCGTCGCTCTCTCGCTGACTGCTGCTACCGTCTCCGCTGAGAGCGCCGCCGCCGCGGTCGCGTTCCCGCAGGGTCTGACGCTCGAGCTGCACCGCGTCGCGGAGGTTTCGCACTCGGAGCACTACAGGCGCCGGCGCCTGCAGAACGTCGACGGGAAGATCGAGGTCGTGCCGCTGAACCCTGGGCTCGGTACACACTACGCGTGGGTGTACGCTGGCACGCCGCCACAGCGCGCGTCGGTGATCACGGATACGGGCAGCTCGCTCATGGCGTTCCCTTGCTCTGGGTATGTATGCGCCTAAATGAACTGGCCTGGTATGAGCAGTGTGGTCTCAGGGATGTGAGTTTTAACTGACGCCGTTTGTGTGCTGTACGATTATTGTTTTATGTAGCTGCGCTGGCTGTGGCGAACATACGGATCAACCGTTTGCAGCTTCGAATTCGAGTACGCTGACGCACGTGACCTGTGGTGACGCGAACCCGTTTTTCAGCTGCAAGCAGTGCATCGAGCAGAGCAACATGTGCTCGATCTCCCAGGTGCGTTTATCATTATCAATTAGCATGGATAGTGCTCGTTTACGGCTGGCTCACTGACGGCGTTTCTTTCGTTTGTTGCTTGATGTGCATGCAAAAATAGGCGTACATGGAAGGAAGCAGTTGGGAGGCGACTGTCGTGGACGACATCGTGTTCCTTGGTGACGAGAACAGCTCTTCCAATGAGCACATGCGTGACCAGTTTGGCACGCGCTTTATGTTTGGCTGCCAGAACAAGGAGACAGGTACACAGTCAAGCCTGCATTTTTTCCTCTCTTTGCTCGATTGTGTCTGTGTACTAACTGTTGATTTGACCGATAGGACTCTTCATCAGTCAAGTTGCAGACGGCATCATGGGCCTTTCGAACAATGACAAGAATTTCGTTGCGAAGCTGTACAAGGAGAAGAAGATCCCAAACAAGCTCTTCTCGTTGTGCTTTGCGGATGGCGGTGGCTCAATGTCCGTGGGCGTGCCTGACACTACGCGCCACAAGGGAGAGATCGCGTACGCCAAGCTTGGTCCTGATCCGTCGCGCACGTGAGTTGAATTGTACCATGCGTAATGAGGGTGATGAATTCTGATACTCACGTTTTACTCTTTGCTCTTTTTGCAGGGACTTCTACAATGTGAATGTGAAGGACATCCGAGTTGGGAACGTTACGATCGACGCTCCTCTGAATAGCTACACGCACGGTCACTTTATCGTCGATAGTGGCACGACGGACTCCTACTTGCCAACCTCTATGAAGAAGCCATTTGAAGCCGCGTTCGAGAAGGTCACGGGTTTGAAATACCAGGCGTCTGGATCGGGCTGCACGGGGTTCACTGATGAGCAGTTGGACACACTTCCTAACATTCAAGTCGTTTTGGAGGCTGAAGATGGCAGTGACCTGGTGTTGCAGGTGACGCCAGACCAGTACCTGATTCAAGAGAAGAACAAGTACTGTGCAAACATTTTCTTGACCGAGTTCTCGGGCGGAGGTACGTCCGATTGCTGTGGTGTTTGATTCTCAATCGTTGGATTGAAGGAGATTAACGATTGATTTTGTTACTTGGTCTTTACCTTTGTACAGTGATTGGTGCGAACATCATGCTGTACCGTGATGTGATCTTTGATCAAGGAAATAAGCGCGTCGGGTTCGTTGACGCTGACTGCGCGTACAGAAACCTGGAAACGGACGATACCACACCGACGCCTTCAACGACGCCGCAAGACAAGCCAGCGCCAGGTGTGGTTGCCTCGAGCGAAACGGAGAAAGCGGTGCCCCCGCCTTCGCCAGCACCATCCACTCTTGCGCCAACGGTTGCCCCTCCAACCAGTGCACCGACAACAGCTCCATCTCCAACTCCGTCTCCAACGCCAGAGCCAACTCAAGCTCCAACGCAGAAACCAACGCTGGTACCAACTCCATCTCCATCGTCGGTTGAAACAGTCGAGCTTAGCACTGAAAAATCTGACGGAGCTACGCCTGAGCCAACAAAGTCGCTTTCTACGCCAGTCCCAGCCGGTTCAGCGAAAACTAGCACGACGCATACGGATCACGATAGTGCGGAGGTGGATGAGCACCCGATGGTACTCACGATTGTCGGCACGATTCTTGTCGCTGTCTTCCTCCTTGTCGTTGTGGCATCGATCAAGCTCAAGGGCAAGAAGAAGGACCACAACTGGAGTCGCGTCAAAGAAAACGAAGAGGACGAAGATGAAGAAGAGGAGCTGGACCCGCACACGCGTTCTAAAAAATCTCACGGAAAGCACCAGCTCCGATCGGATGAAGTTGGGTCGGACGATGACGATGATGATGACGACGATGAGGATGAGATCTTCGACCGCTCAGCACACGACCACGAAGACACGAAGCATGACACGCGCATGCTCGAGCGATTGTAAAGAAAGTCAGAGATACCTTCACAAGGTGTGTCGTCTTCATTTTGAATTCCATATGTCTATCTAATGCATCCACCACCATCCACATCTTACTCGCCCTGGTTCGTTCCGGACCAAAAGAGGCAGACTTACATTCAGCTAACAGACCAGCAGCAAATAGTAGACTTTCATGTGTGTGTTGTTCACCTCGCGTTGCTTCTATCAGTTCTCTGTTGTTGTCGAAGCTGTTTGAGACCAAATAATCTTGTGAATGCAAGAAACCAGACCACCAGTGCGAGATGAAGCTCTTCGTCGTGAAATTCGAGGTTTGATTTCTTGAAGACTCGCGCACAAATGCTCAGCATCCAGTTGGAGCTCATTTTGAATGAAGCTTCAATGCACTGTCCAAGTCTCCAAGGATTGTTCCTACCCTTAGAAAGCAAGATCACGACGCGGCAACGACCTAAAGAGAACTGTTGCCCAGCTCTGCGAGAAAGCGTTCGAGCGGTGGTATGAGCTCAAGAAAAGGATTGGTGCACCTCACTGGATTTTCTTGGGACGTTGCCAATATTGCCACGTGATGACATGTTCATCAACACACACAACTTTCAGATGCAGTTCCAGCGACGAAAAGGCGAGATTCTTGTAGATCGCGAGCAGTTGACAACGGAAATTGATGAATTGAGAGACGACACCTGGTGGCGCAAATTCCAGATCTCGAGATCGGGAGTCCGTGTAGTTACTCGGAATCGTCGTCGTGATGGGAGGGCACTGAACCACTTCATAGTTTGCAGTACGCCATTTTGAAGGTAGAAAAAATTCGTCCATCGCAAAATCAACCAGGAACCTAAACGAAATGCATTCATTGGCTCTATTTTTATAGATTACCGAAAACACGATGACCAACTCACATCTCATCATCGCTATCTGACCAAGAGGGTGGACTTTAGTCAAGAAGAACCAGCTGGGAACACCAGCTCAGCCTCCCTCTGTCATGTGTCGACATTTCTTATCGCCAGATGCCTCCGCTCTCCACGTCCTTTACTCTTTGACGAGGAGGATCTCTCTGGTAATCAATCAAGCAGGCAAGGCTCAGTCAGTCTGCCTGCCAAGACAAGATGAATACTTCAGAAGAGCTCCATTGCTAGTTAAACCAAGGCAGCAGAGCAACTCTCAAGCTCAGCTCGAAGGTGTGTGTGTCACTCTAAACAGCGAGCTTTCATGGCAACCGCGAGCGGAGAAATAGCGCCACGACACCTAGCGGGTGCACTTGTATCGAATGGGAACGTGACGATAGTGCCTCTGTTCTCCAGCTTTGGGTAAGTGAAAGATGCCCGTTGCAGTGTGATGGTATTTACGATTGGCTCGCTGATATTATGTTGTGTTTCGTTGAGCTGTCCAGGTCGCACTATGCATGGATGCGCGTTGGTACACCGCCGCAGCGCGTGTCACTGACAATTAGCACGCACAGCAGCGTCCTCGTGCTTCCCTGCACCAAGGATGAGAGTTTCAATGCGAATAGGTCGTCGACGTATTCCCAGGTCGACTGCGACGTCGCGAGTTCGTTTTTCCAGTGCAAGAGCTGCAAAAGCGCTGTCTCCGGGTGTGAAATCTCACAGGTACTGCTACTGCTTTGACTTTGACCATTCATCATTCTGTGCACTAGTGGATGCCTTGTTTTGCTAACAATCTCTGAAATTCGCAGACGTATGTGAGCGGAAGTAGCTATTCTGCGAAGATCGCTCAGGATTTTTTGTATCTGGAGGGTGAAGAGCACGACGCTGCGGGCAGCAGTAACCAGATCCTGAAGAACAGGTTTGGGACGAATTTCATGTTTGGCTGTCGCTTCAAAGAAACAGGTTCGTTCTCTGGCTTCGTGCTCGTACTGCTGACTAGAGCCCTGTGTTTCTAACGATGGGAATCTGTTGTCACAGGACTCTTCACTGTCGAAGATGTCGACGGTCTCCTTGGACTCTCCAATAGCGGTGCGGATTTGTGCCTCGAGCTTCACCTCAAAACCCAAGAGCTGCTTGAATGAATGGTTCTGATCTCTGTGCGTGTGGGTGTACTTTTGAACCTCCAGACAATGCGCTCGTCGCGAAGCTCTACGATGAGAAGAAAATCCCAGACAAGCTCTTCTCACTCTGCCTCACGCCTGACGGTGGCTTCATGAGCGTCGGAGCAATCGACAAATCGCGTCACAGTGGAGAGATCGCCTACACCAAGCTCGCCTCCGACCCGCTCAACACGTACGTGCCTAGAACCCAGGTAGCCCCAAGAATTTGGTGCCTCAAATCCCACAACCTCCTCACTTTCTTCACTACCCGATGCCTCCTTATCATCAACAGGAACTTCTTCAACATCAAGCTGAAGGACCTTCAAGTCGGCAACGCATCGATCAAGGCACCTCTAGCGACCTACTCCCGCGGTCACTTCACAGTCGACAGCGGCACGACGTACACGTACCTCCCAGTCTCCATGAAAAACTACTTCGCGCAGGCGTTCCAGCAAGCCACAGGCTTGGGCTACAAAGTCAGTGGTGACTCGCCGCAAGCCTGTAATGGCTACTCGGGAGACCAGGTGTCGCTGTTCCCAGCCATCCGATTCGTTCTGGAAGCAGAGAATACTGGTGGTGGGGAAGACGATCTGGTGCTGGAGCTCACGCCTTCGCAGTACCTCATCTACGAAAACGACCGCTTCTGTGGTGGGCTCTTCTTCACTCAAGACTACGGCGGGTGTAAGTATCCCAAGGCTACATAGCAAACTACAAACTGCACGCAACCAGATTCGGCTAACATCTGTGCTTTCTGGCTGCTGTACCTCATTCAGTCATCGGAGCGAACGTCATGATACACCGAGATGTTATCTTTGACGGCGACAACGATCGCATTGGCTTCGTGGATGCGAATTGCACCTACAAGCCATCCGCGCCATCGTTACTGACGAGTGCTGGTACAAACACATCATCCAGCAGCGATTCACGTGCTGGGAGCTCGTCAACCGCCGATGGAAGCAGTGGTGATACTGCTGATGCTGGGAATGCTGACGCGCGGTTCGCCAGCACAGCGTCAAGAAACAACTACACGACGTCATACGTGATCGGCGTTGCATGCGTGGCGCTCGTACTCGCCGCAGCTGCGTTTGCGCTGAGGCGAAGAGCAGGAGCGAAACGAGGAGGTGTCCAAGGCGACGTCTTCCAGCTGAAAGAGTTCGATGACGACTTTGACGATGGCGATAGCGACGGCAACGAGTCCCATGACGACACTGACCAGAAAGAGTCGTTCGTAACGCCGCACTTTTTAATCCACTCGCCGCCAGCGCTGATCTCTCGAAGTCCGCGCAACCAGATCTTGGAGGAGGAAGAGAAGACCGACGGAGGAGATCATTATCACGAGCTCACGACGAGGAAGTTGGCTGGTCGCAAGGCACGCGAGACACGGAGAAGCAGCAAGTTGCAGGGCGTAGAGCTCTGAGCTGATTATATATGCGCAGCTTCATGCGCGTCGTTTCGGCTTCCATTTGGAGCTCGTATAAAATCGTTGGTGATCCATATTCGCAGCAAAAATCGCATTTGAAACTCAGTTTTTGCCATTCTGATTCGGTGAGGCTAAAAAACTCTCTAAATTTATCCTCCTAATCCTATTTTTATTGACAGTTTTAGGATATCTACTTTTAACCAATGATACACGATGAAAATGGACGTGTAGATCTGTGATTGGCTATATTTTCGTGTTGTGATCTGTTTCCCAAAAGAAAAAACGTCAGCCATAACTCAACAGTGAAGGAGCATCAAGGCAGGCGGCATGGACGCCGCAGGGACGGACTCGCGCGGCTTCAGCCGTTGTCACCACAGCGCCATGAGCCCCGCGCGCGTGCTGTTGCTGTCTTTGCTGGTGCTGCACGCACTCGCTGTCGACGCGGAAGCGCAGATGGACGCCTCGCAGCAGCGCTGGATCCGCATCCCCCTCTCGAAAACCAGTCGCGCGGACGAGCGACGCAGAATGCAAGAGCACCAGCAGCTCTTTGACGACCGAACAGGAGCTCGCTTCCTCTCCAGCGAAGACTTTCGCGATGTGCGCCTTGCGCATCAGCAGCATCGAGTGCGGCGGCGTCTCCTCCACGAGAACGGCAACCGCACCTCTGCGAATGATCCGGTGAATAATGCGACGGAGACCAAGTCCATGGTGTACAGCGAGGTGCCGCTCGGCGTCGGCTTTGGGTGAGTGCGCGCCTTTGCACGCGGCGAATATGGCGATGTATGTAGAGATAATGAAGAGGGGAAACGTTTGACTGATATGTGTTGTGTGTGCTTGTGGATGTGGATGTGTGGACAACAGGACGCACTATGCGGAGCTTTACTTGGGGGTGCCAGCGCAGCGCGCGTCCGTGATCGTGGACACCGGCAGCCACTTGACCGCGCTTCCATGCTCTTCGTACGTATTGTATCATTACTATGCCGTCCGCATATGCTGTGATTGGTAATTCTATGGGGGTATCTGATGGAGAAATGCGCATGGCTCATTTCGTAAAAAAAACGGTAGATGTAAAGGCTGCGGCGAGCACACGGACGCGTTCTTCGACATCACCAAGTCCACGACCGCCAAGTTTGCGACGTGCCGCGAGTTCTCGGCGTGCAATACGTGCAGCGAAGACCGCTGCTACATTAGCCAGGTCTGTCTGCTATTGAAATGTGTGGCTGATGTTGAAAATGGTTCTGGATGCTGACACTGTGTGTTATGTCTCGATGCTCTTGCAGAGCTACACGGAAGGGAGTATGTGGCAGGCGGTGGTCGTGGATGAGCTCGTGTGGGTCGGTGGGTTCTCTGGCGCCGACGCGGACCTGATCATGCACCACTACGGCGTGCGGTTCCCTCTGGGGTGCCAGACGAAAGAGACCGGGCTCTTCATCACCCAGAAGGAGAATGGTATCATGGGCATGGGACGCGACAAGTCGACTGTGCTGTCGTACATGGTCAACGCGAAGCGCGTTGAGAAGAACATGTTCTCGCTCTGCTTTGGCGCGAACGGCGGCAGTCTCGTGCTCGGCGGCGTGGACTACACGCACCACAAGACCGACGTGTCGTACACGCCGCTGATCATGGACAGCTCGGGGTGGTACCCAGTGAAAGTGAAGGACATCTGGGTGGGGGGAAATACGCTCGGCATCCAGGCATCTGAGCTCAACAGCGGCAAGGGTGTGATCGTGGACAGCGGCACGACCGACACGTTCTTTGTCGCGAGCGGCTCGCGAGCGTTCCAGCGCGAGTTTGAGCGCGCGGCCGGAGTCGCGTACAGCGAGAACAAGATGAGCGTGAGCGAAGACGATTTCAAGAACCTGCCAAACATCACGATCGTGCTCGAAGGCATGAAGGAGGGCGACGAGGACATTGAGCTCAACATCCCGCCTGCAAAGTACCTGACGCTCTCGGACGATGGCAAGTACTACTATGGCAACGTCCACTTCACGGAGCGCAGTGGTGGAGGTACGCTTGATTTATCTGGTCTATGGAGCTGATGTGTTGGACCTTCAAAGCTGATTGTGCATGTGTGCTCACTTTCTCGATGTGTAGTGCTCGGCGCTAGCACGATGGTAGGATACGACGTGGTGTTTGACGTCGACAGCAAACGCGTTGGGTTTGCCGAAGCTAACTGTGGTACGTTTGTGAGGCTGCTTCGCAATGTTGGCTTACTGGAAATCCAATTTCTAACAGTATTCTGATCTAACTTGCTCTCTGAATCTTGCGATCTCCCACCATAGATGCTGCGAACCCTGCCAATCCCGTTCCAGCAAATCCAGGCGCTGCCGGCACGTTCGTTGCCGCGAGCTCCAACTCAAACACGCAGAGCAACGAGAACCCAGTGGACTCCCTCAACTACGGGACGTTCCTGGCGCAGATCATGGTGATCTCGCTCGTCGGTCTCGTGCTGATCGCTGCCGTTTGGCGGCGCATGAAGGCGCGCGCGTGGTACGCGATCCCAGGCGACTCGACGCTTGGCACGCCGAAAGAAGAGGACTTTAGCACGGACAACGACGATGTCGAGGACGATGACGACGGTCTGCCGCCAAACTCGACGACGAGCACCACTGCGGTCGTGCGCTCTCCCCCGCAACGAAAGATCCCGTCTCCGCGGTTCACAATAGGCAGCGACGACGAAGAAGAAGCTCCAGGGTATGGTGATGATGCTAATGAAGAGCTGAAGCGAAAGCAGGTTGGTGAAAGAGAGAGCGATGGAGAAGCGGTTTAATGCCTTCTCTTGGCAGAAGAGTGTGCAATAGAGAGAGCAGAGTGAGACCCAGGAGATTGTGTGTGCTATGAAGAGAGTGTGGGTGGGGTGGGTTGATTTACCAGGATCAAGGAGGACCAAGAAGGAATGAAAGAGGAAGGGATCGTAAAGGAGTTTTGTATCAAAAGAAGAAGATGAATGAAAAGGTCATGAGCCCGTCAAAACCATTTTCGCACTGTCACAACAAGCATCCATGACATTCCACTCACTTTAGTACCATGCCACTATAATTGGCGCACTACAATTGATCAAGCCAAAATGCTGCAGTATTAGATGTGGTAATCAAAACGCATCGCTTTCTGGAGCCAAAATGAAATTTACCGACGACGAATGGGAATTGGCGTTGGCTTCGCCGTCCTCCTTGGCAAGCGCAGTGATCCCGTTGACAGCGCGTGAGTTCCTGGACGCGGCGTCGAATGGCGACGTGGACGCAGTGGACGCGTGGCTCGCCAGCGATCCGTGTGGTGACGTGAACGTCGTGAATGTCGTGCAAGGCGAAGGCTGGACGGCGCTGCTCTACGCGGTGTCGCGGAGCCACGTGCGGGTCGTCCAGCGGCTCGTCGTGCACCCGGCTATCGACCTGAACGCGACGAGTGTGTAAGTGAGTGGTGTTGGCTTGCATAGTGGATGATAACAGACTGTGCTTAAGTTGTATGATGGCTGTTGGTGATAGGATCGGCACGTCTGCGCTCGCGATGGCGCTCAAGCGCAGGAACAACACAATAACCCGGCTCCTGCTCACCCATGGCGCGTCGCGCTACACAATCCGTAAGCACCTATGATGAGAGATTGGTTATACAGGTGTATTGCATGAGCAGAGTCTAAACAAGTGTGTATATGTGTGTATGTCTGTTGGTTACGCAGCGTACGCGCACATGAAGGAAGCGCTCGCGTCGGCATGGATGTGGGCGGACGTCAAGCGCATGCTCTCACCGCAGTGGTCGGTGTGCTGGAGTCCGGGGTTGCACGCGCGCTTTCCCCTGGACCAGCGCGAGAAGTGCCGTCTTGTGGTGTTTGCCAACACGCTCGCGATGCGTGACGTGAGGAGAAGAATATGGCATCGCCACCACCACCAGGCGCTCCATAATCGTCAGCACCAGAGCCAAGCAGCAGCACAGCCGACGAGCGCGCTTTGTGGACTGAGCGAGAGCGCCAAGCTGTTTGTATGGGATTTTTTAGACTTGCTGGGCCTCACCGAGCGATCTGAAGAAGAAACGGAGCCGCTGGTATCACGAACCGATGGTGGTGACGGCGAAGGTGGTGGGATGATGCTGCATCAGACAGATTTGACCACTACCATCGCCACCACACACCGGCCGCCCCGATCCATTCACTGGGTCTACCTGCCGCAGCCGATCATCCACCACATCCTCGAATTCGCCATCTACCTCTGGTAAGAAAAGCCTCTTCGAGCTCTTCCTGGGTGGGCATTGTACATTTACTCGACACTTCCTTTTATACAGATGCATCAAATAGAGCTCAGCCTCCAAGAAATACATATACGGGCTACCGTTGCGTTGTCGTGAAGTATGAGTCAGACAGGTTTCGCTGCTTGACACGCGTCGAGTGAGCAAGCGCGTGGACGCTCGACCCGACTCATTCAGGTCCCCCCTTGCCATGGCGTTTGCCTTGTCAAGTGTGCACATGCTCTATGGCAGGCGTTCACAATGTATGGCATTCTGGGCTTGAAGGCGTTCATAATTTCCTGAAGCACCACCATGGCTCAACATTTCTATTTAAAATACTATTTTAGAGTTTAGGGCTTTGCGTCTTTTCGAATCTTCAACTTGGGAACCAACATGGGACAAGCGCAGGTCAGCCCTACCTCAATACTCGCAAAAACAACACAATACTCTTTCTGATCTGCACCTCTGAGAAATGATACTTTCGTCACAGAGAAAAGCCAGCACGAACCAGCAAAGCAACCTATCAAAGAGCATAAAACGGTTCGGCACACCTCGGATGAGTGCGCTTGTCATTTCGAGCAGCTCCATGATTGGCAGGAAGCGCTGCTGCAATAAAACAATGTCGTTGACTGTATTAACACCGACCAACAGCAGCACGTATTAGCAACAGCGGCGGACAGGGAGGACCCCAGTAAAAAAATGCTCAGCACCACTAAAAAAAACGCGTGCCTTGCACGTTTGAGCAACCACCCGTGGGCATAATCCGAGCACCAACTAGACTCATCATCCGGCATCATCCATCCATCCATCCTGCGACAGGTGAGCCAAACTGTATGCTCTTTGGTAGGTTTAATCGAAACAGCCTCTCGAGGTCCTTTGGATGTGTGGATGAAGATGCGCAACCAAGAGCGCGAAGGGTGGGCCAACTGGAGAAAAAAGACGAGCCGCTGAGCGGTCAATCTCTTCAGGAAGTTCACACAGCATGAAGCAGCACATCTCTTCTGGAAGTCAGCGATGGAGAGCTCCATCCAGCTCCAGAGCTCACTGGAGCCAACCAAAAGCAAAGAGCTCCGACCATCGTCTCTCACACTTTCGTTCAGAGTAGCAGCACCACCTGCCTTCCGTTGGTCCAGCGGATTGGGAATCCTCATTCGCGGCAGCTTTCTTTCTGAAGGATGTCACGTGGTCCATGAGGAGCGTAAGGAAGCGGACCCCCTCACTCTTACGCATTGTAGCCGCATTGTGTGAATGCATGCAAGTACACGGTCTGATGGTTGTCTTTCATTGATTATGCAGCGTTGCTGGGTTACAGGAAGATCTGGATCGCTTTGCGCGTAGTGACAGTAACCATGACATCACTCGTCCTGCTGTCATGCTGCAGACATGTGGACGACGGTAGCACTGATTGAAGCGAGGAGGATCAGAATGAGTGAACGAGGTGTCCGCCAAAAGAGCAGGCTCAATGTGAATGAATGAATGAATGGATGGTTATCAATGAGCTTGAGCGTATGTAGGCTCGTTGGTCAATGCGCTCCGCAGCTCTTTCTTTCGCGAAAGAGGGAACAAGGCTCAAGATTCCAACGCTTTCCCTCCCACCCTAATGCCCTCAGCTTCAACCTCCACCTCTTACGACAAGACAAAGCAGGTGCTGTCCCGCTTGTTTGTTTCGGAGGAGCGAATGAATTCTCGGCACGTCATGAGGTCCAGAGAGACACACGCTCACTCGCACAGGCTCACCTGCCTGCATGCGCTGCCACGCGCTCGCTGGGCAGTCGGTTCAGAGCTAAACTGGCATGAAATGCCGTCGAAGAATCGTCAGTGCCAATCCATTCAATCTGTCCAAGATCACGTGAAGCTCGTAGCTGAATCTGTCCACCTGAACCGATTGATCTTCACACCAAGGTTGTCAATGAGAAAACGATCTTTCAGCCAGCGCCAATTCCGAAATGGCAGCAAGAGAGAGAGGGAGATGGAATGGTTTAACGCAGACGAGGAGCGCACGCCACTCAAGGTTTGGAAAAAGAACCCCAATCAAATCGCCGCATTCCTGCCTGGTTCCAGGCTCATTCTGCCATTTTGTCAACCCCGACACGCGCGCATATATTCGGTACGCCACACTCGCTCACCTGCCCCATGTTGAAATAAGGGGGCTTTGGGGATTTTTCTCATAGCAGCAAGTCAGCCAAGTGCCTTTGCATTTGCGATGCACGTCGCATCGCATCGCGTCGCGTCGTCCAGTCAGACAGACAGACAGACAGACAGAGCCTGTGAGGAAGACAGGAAGCGCTCCCCACGCCAACACACCCAACCCCCGCTGGGTGGCGTGAATGGAGCCACGATCGACCAAACGACCATCATTCTGCACCCAACCCATCAAACAGCCTAAGTTGAACATCAAGTTTCGAAGGTTGCGCGGGACGTTCGAGCAACCTCACGCGTTCGCGCAACCTTCGCGCGACCTCGTCCCGCCTCCCATCATCCTTCTCGGATGCGTGGGTGGGGTGGGGTAAGCCTTTGGCAGGCCTTTGAGTATGAGCGAACGAGTGATCTGAGTGAGCGCCGCCATATTGCGAACCACCGCACACGGCATAGGGACCACCAAGCGCCATTCCAGTGACGGAGCGCGTAACACTGGCGGTAAGTGGCGAAACCACCTGCGCTGCTGAGTGCGCTGCTGAGTGCGAGCGCTGCTGAGCAGCAGATGGATTCCATGTGTGGGAGTGATCGCATCTGGGCCGTTGGGTTGTATGGGAGTTTGTATGCTGTGTGAATCTTGGCGTGGAGCTACAAACGAACGGAGCAGCTGTTCATTCTATGGCGGGGCTGTGGGGCTGCCGTGTGTGACCTCGCCCGGGAAAAAAGGAATGTTGATGGAGGGGAAGAAGGCGAAAAGAGAGAACGAACCACGCGCCTCATTCATTCTCTATTTCTCGGTTCTTCTCTTCTGTGTGTGGGTGTACGCGCGCCATTGCGTCATTTCATTTACGTGTGCGCTCGTTGCATGTTGCGATTGCTTGTCTGCTACTTTCGCTGCGTATGCCCTTAAAGGACGCGATCCATCGTATTGACTCACTCACTGACTACTGTTGCTCTCTGTGTATGACGGCGTCGCTGCATTGCGTTGCGATAGATAGATAGCTCGAAGAGGAAAGTCAAGAGCGCAGCTGAACCGTTTTGTCTGCACTTTCAACACTGCTGCAAACATCAATCCAACCGCGTGCATTCGACCATCGCAAGTGACAAGTCACAACTGTGTGCGCACGAGCTCATCCCGCATTTTCCTGAAGCGGGTGGTGGATGTCCCACGAAGAAGAACAAGCGATCGTCAATTGAAAAGAAAGCCGATTTCCAGCTAAAGCACATTCATTCACGCATTTCGTGGCCAGTAACGAAAGAGCAGAGCAACCATGAAGTTTGGTAAGGTGCTGCAGCAGTCGATGCAGATGTCGTCGACCTCGTGGGAGCCCCACTGGGTCGACTACAAGCAGCTCAAGCACATCATCAAGGACTGCGCGCACATCAAGAAAGAGGAGAAACTCCAGGGTGACAAACTCGTGAAAACCAAGATCAAGCCGTCCGCCAAGGAAGATAACGACAGCATCCGTACGTACTGTTGTGTAATTATTTACCCACTTGGTGTATTGACTGTCTTTGTTGCGCTTGGATCGAATATGCGGTATGCTCATCGAATGTGCTTGTCGTATGCGTGGCGCTTTTGTTCTTCAAGGCAAATCCCCGGACGAGATGAATTTCTTCCGCACGTTGCGCGTGGAGATCAAAAAGATCGCGGACTTTTTCGTGCAGGAGCAGGCCAAGCACACGAGCCAAGTGGCGGCGATTGAACAGCTCTCGAATGAGCTCAAGGTGATGATTGCATGTATTTGTGTTGATTGTGATTATCTATTTGTCCGTTGAGAAGCGGTTGAACTCACACGTGGCTCTTCGAATGGCGTGCTGCTGTAATAGTCTGCGCCAACGCCAGAGACCAAGACCGAGCTGATGAAGAACTGCGTCGCGCTCTACAAGGAGCTGCTGCTGCTCGAGAACTTTGCGGTGATGAACTTTTGCGGCATCTCGAAGATCCTGAAGAAGCACGACAAGTGGACGGGCTACGCGACGCGCCACAAGTTCATGCACACGATCCTGATGAAGCAACCGTTCGCGACGTACGTGCCGCTGTTGCAGATGATCGACCGCCTGGAGCATATTTTCATGGAGGCGACGGGTTCGAGTATTGAGGCGCACGACGCGCAGAAGAGCGGACGTCGCGGCGGGGGCGGCGCCGGCGGCTCGTTCTCCACGAACGGTAGCAGCAGAAACAACAGCAACGGCAACAACAACAATGGATCCAGAACGTCGTCGCCATCGAATAATCAGAACAGTTATCACACGCCAGGAAACTCGCCGCCGTCGACGGGAGGACGAGAGCGAGGAGGCAGTGGAAATGGAGACACGACGTATGGAGATTACACTGCAGATAGTGGCGATCAGCACACGCGCGACCTGTCGCCGCGCTCGGAGGACTCGGTACCACTCACGAAAGTGCACGCGCTCCGCGACGACGCGTGGCAGCTCAAGAAGCTGGAAAGTGTCGGCGATTACGATGGCGACGAGGATGATGACGGCGAGGACGATGATGACGACGGGACGTTCCAGGACGATGACGACGAGGATGACGGCGGCAATGCGACCGCGCTGTTGATGCCGCTGCGAGGAAAGAGCGAGACCGGTGCTGGAAGTGCGGTATCATCGGAAGCGAAGCCGTCGATAGTTGATGCACAGCCTCTGGCGCGGCAGAAGAAGCTGCAGCGCGGGGGTCACCATTCGGATAGCGACGCGGCGGCGATCGCCATGCTGTCTATGAAGGAGAGCCTGGCGAGCAAGGGCGGCATGAGCAGCGACGGTGGCAACAGCAGCAGTGGACCGGACGGACGGCGATTCAAACGCAAGGCTTTCGTGCCGCTCGCGGGCGTCGGCGGCAGCAATGGCAAGCGCAAAATGAGCTTCGCGACGATTCTTAACTAGGCAGGCAGATCGCGAACAAGTGACCAGCGCCAATAGGGAAATGGTTCGTGGCGGTGGTGGAAGTGGAGTCCCAGTCCCGTAGGAAAGACAAGTGACACTAGCTAGCAGGTAGGATGGATGGATGGAATATTAAGGACGCATGCAATGGCGCGATAGAATGAAAAGAAAACAAACAAAAACAAAAGAGCGCACGCACGCACACAAAACAGTCAAATGTCGTGGAGTTTGGTTGTTCTCTCGTCTCTCTCTTCTTTGCATCTTGTTTCTCTCTGTCTTCATAGCCTACGGTCGTCACTGTTGCTGGCGCTTTCGTCAGGAAGGTGCGTCTTGAGGAGGATTAAAAGTGGACACAAAACACCATTTTCTCGTCACTTGTCACCGCTTGTCTGCCTCCACACGCCGTTGCCCTTTGAAGCTTCTATCATCCGCCACCAGCCCCCGACAGCAACCAGCTCTTTCGTCTCCAAACTCTTCCTCTCCATCCTCTTCTTCTTTATCGAATGCTTCACGCGTAGCGGCCCACCAAAAAGAAAATGATCGCACACACAAGTAAATGGAACAAGCCGAACGCCTACACAGCATAGAAAAATCAACAACATCATAGCACAACGAGGAGCTCTCAGTCAGTATAAGTAGCACAATGAGAGGAGCTCATAAACAAAACAGCAAAGACTCACCGCTGGGTCTTTGACACCGTTGGCTGATTTCGAGAGCTGCGCGTCGTCGCTGCTACCGTTGCCCGCCGCGCCTGGTTTGCGCTGGCGCAGCGTCGAGCCATTGGGTGCGTCGTCGTAAAGCTTCTTTGCGCGCTGTGCATCGGAACTCGTTTTCTGCAAGAGTGAGCGCGTCTTCTCCAAGTCGGTCATGAGCACGTCGCGCTGCGCTGTGAGTTGCACGGTGAACGCCACGAGCTCGTCGTACTTCTTCCGTAACGCCGCTACCTCCGACATCGCATCCTGTAATAAGATAGACAAATCAATCGTTATGCTTAGTACACCAAAGCTTGGAGCATCCTTATAAATGATTGAATAGGGAGAATCGTACCTTTCCAACCGCATTGTCCGCCTTGTTGTGTGCTCCTGCTTTCTCATTTGACGAGTCCTGAAGCAGCGCAGCCGACAGCTGTGCGGGTGTGGACACCTCGACGTCCGAATGCGCGCTTGGTCTCGCCGGCGTCACCGCTGACTCGTCGCCAACGTTCACCTTCGGCGGCAGCAGGCTGTTGCTGCTGCTGTAGATGCTGCTCTTCGACGGGAATCGCGAGGACAGCGGGCTCTCGGCCTTGAGATTTCCTGGCGCATTGGCTGATCCTCCACTCGCACCACCAGCGCCACTCTGCTGGTCGTCCTGCACAAAGCGGCAGCGCAGTTTCTTGTTCGACAGGCTCTTCTTGTCCGTGTGGGCCCACATATTCGTCAGGTCGTCCGCCATCTCCTTCGCCGACTTGGTCTTCACCAGCTCATAGAAACTGTCGTCTGCGTAAATACTTTGCACGAGGAACTTGTCGTTCGAGAGCTGGCGCTCCGACGGGTCGAGGCGCAGTAGCTCGTCGCAGTCGCGCTGCTGCAGGATCACCATGATCGACGCCGTGCCGTTAGGGCCGAGCATGCCCTGGTTCGGGCGCACCAGGTACCGCAACGGCCGCGTGGTCTTGACCTTGAACGCGATCTTGCGGCTGTCCGACACGTTGCGGATCGTGAGCACGGCCTGCGGGGCCGCCTGCGGCTGCAAGTGGAACGACAACGACTCGGCCGGTTCAAGGATCACGCTCGAGTTCGGCGCGAGCGACACGTCCACGTCAGCCATGCTTGTAGGAGTGAAGTGAAGTGAAGGGTGGATAGATGTCGTCACGCAGTCCGTCAATCGTCACCTGCACAGATTAAACAGTAACATCATCATGAGCAGAGTCGGTATCAGAAAACCATCATAATGCAAAGTAGAAGCATGGCTCCCCATGAGACGTCGTGAGAGCGCTGGACGCACCAGAGAGAGAGAGAGAGTAGGGCGAGCGTATCTATAGGAGTGAGCGTCAGATACACACGCACACGTACGCACGTGTCAGCACAGTCAGACAGAACGGAACGGACGGATAGGCAGCCGGAGCTCTTTCCTTTTTTTCTGCTTTGTTTGCACGCGCTTCTTGGTTCTTCGCGAGAAACAAACAGTTTGGGCTTCGACGACCGCGTGGCGGGTTCTGTAATTTCAGATAGAGAGGGAGACTAAACACGTAGTAGAGTGAAAGTAAGGAAGATGAGCCAAAGCAAAATTATACAAAATAGTCCTGAAAAATGCTAAATTATAAAAATATATGGCCAAACACGCGGGAGAGAAAATATAATATACTGAAAACAACATGTTAGAAGTGACAAAACTGACATCAAGCAAACAAAACTACAGATGTACAGATACCAACTTGTTAGAAGAGTGAAGAGTCTGCACGATAATCGAAACTGCGAATGCAATTCAGGGCTGAAAATGGATGCTTCGTGGGTTCTCTCGACTCCATCCATGAGCATCCTGGCTGCAATGGTTACGTTATTGCAAGACCTACCCCAGTCAGCACGGCACTTTCTGGTCATGGCCACAAAACTTCAGAATCCGAGTGAAAAAGTTCGTCAGGTGCTGCTGTTTTGACATTTTGAACATACACAAAATGGATGTATACAATTATTCTTGCTGCCTTTCTTCTCCTCTTCATCACCACTTCTCTCGCTTTCTCTCTCCCTCTCTCTCATTGATTGATGCTTTCGGCTTCGTTGATTGGTGTCCATAGGGCGTGCGAGGGCGGAGATTGCGAGCGAGAGTAAAAATGCGAGCGAACACTCGCAAGATACACCCAAACGAGAGTGACGAGCACCTCCGCTTCAGTTCTCTCTCTCACTCTCTCCCTTTCACTCAAACGAACTCTCTCCCTCGCTAGACGCCATTACCACGGACATCACCCGCGCTTTTGGCAACACACTCAGACGGTGTTTTGCTCCGTGATCGAGTTCGAGTACACTTTCTGCAGCTCCGCAAGCTGCGCCTCGTAATCTTCGTCGCTTAGACGCGCCATGGCTTCCGCGAGCGGGCTCAGCAAGTTCAGCGTGCGCTCATACTTCTGCGTCTGCGAAGCGGTCTCGAACTTTGGCGCCGGTTGGCGGGTCAGTAGCGACGCACCGATCTGGTTGCGGCGCATCGTCTTGAGCAGCACGTCTGGGTACGCCTCATAGATCTCGCGGCTGATCGGGTGGTTGTGCGTCACGACCTATGGGCACATAAAGAGAGAGAGTGACCACAAGGTAAGTGGTCTAAAACCAAGAGCTCACTTCAATATGCAATCATGACTAGCTTACCTGGTCAGTGACGATGACCATGTACTTGCTCGGGTTGTCGGACGGACTGATCTTCACGTTGATCTTCGCGATGCAGCCGATGCCACGGTACTTCTGGCCAGCGCGCGGCTTGGAGCCTCGGCAGCGCGCCTTCATCGCGTGGGTGCACATGTATATCCGGTGATGGTGGATCGCAGAGTCCGGGAACTCAATGCGTCGTCCGCGCGAGTTCTTGTTCGTCATCATCACTTTCTGCTGGTTGCGACGATACGCCTCGACGCTGCACGACGAGCGCATGCGGAACGGCTGGAACGTGTCCTGCATGTACGTCTCAAAGTACGCGTCGAACTCAAACCACGAGTTGAACGACACGCGGTTCATGCGCTTGCTGTCGTAGAGCTGCATGCGCTTCTCCGGGTTCTCGGCAAACTGCGCGGCGTTCGCTTCCGAGACCTCCTTCATCTTGGCCATGACGTCCTGCATCGACTCGTTCTCGTCCTCGGTGAACTCAGTGTTCTCCTGGCCTTCGTCCTCGGTGCTGGCGGACGACACGTTCACGGCAGCAGCCACCACCGCAGCAGCAGCGGTTGCAACGTTGCCGTCCGCATTACCGGCGTCGTCCACGGACGCTGCGTTTGGAGTCGTGGTCGGCGTGGAGACAGAGCGCGTGCGTCGCTTCTTGCTGTCGGCGCCGATTACTGGCGTGGAGACGACGGGGTCCGCCGTGGGCACCTGTGCGGCTTCTGCGCCGCTGCCACCTCCGCTCATGAGATCAAGTGCCGCTAGTGCTGGAAGAGCTCTCGGTTTGGTTCTTCTCTTGTTTCCCGCTTTTGGCGAAAGCGTTTTTGTGGTGTGAACGCACACAAATGAAAATAAAACCTCGTTTTGGCTGTGAAGGAGAGAAATGAGAGAAAACCTTCTTATCTACGCTAATTGGTCATTCCATTACAAATGCCAAGTATAGTGCACGGCACTTCAAAATTCACTTTTTTAGAAGGACGGGCATGCCTATAGTGATATCAAGTATAATGACCAATAATCGTCAGAACAAGAAAATGTGGAGAAAACCTTACGAGTGTGTTCCAGACGCCTACTTGTTCATTCTGGAACGCCGTATAGCTTGTGTAGCTTGGCTCCAGATTCAAAAATATAGAACGATGTGTGAAGCGCTCTACATTTAAAAATACAATTGTGGAGCTGCCCAGAACCAAGAGGCAGTTTGTCAGTTGGGCGGGAGGAAGCGTAGGTGACGCGAAGGTCGCTTGAAAGTCGCACGAAGCTGCAATTGGCACGAGCCAACCATCTTGAAGGACGCATAGCACCAGAGTGAGTGTCGTTTCGAGCCAAAAGCGCGGGTCGTTGATCCCTCCAGTCATTTCCATCGCGCCTGTGTGCTTTGTCTGAGAACAGCAAGCCCAGCCAGCCGCGCCGCGCGCCTTCCATCGGTCAGTTCCATATCTTCACTCCCCCCAGCAACCTCCCGCACAGCAACGAAGATGGCCAAGAAGTCGACCAAAACCCCTCCTGCCAAGCCAGTGTCCAGCTCGGACAGCTCGTCCTCGGACTCGAGCTCCGATGAGAGCGCCAAGAAGGTCGTCGTGGCCAAGAAGGCCGCGCCAGCCAAGAAGCCTGTCGCCGACTCGTCCTCAGACAGCTCGGACTCCTCGGATGACGAGAAGACTCCAGTCGTCGCCAAGAAGGCCGCCGCGCCAGTGAAGAAGGCCGCTGCTTCGTCCTCGGACAGCTCGTCGGACTCTTCGGATGACGAAGAGCCTGCCAAGAAGCCAGTCGTTGCCAAGAAGGCCGCGCCTGCCAAGAAGGCTGCTTCGTCCTCGGACAGCTCGTCAGACTCCTCGGATGACGAAGAGCCTGCCAAGAAGCCAGTCGCTGCCAAGAAGGCCGCGCCTGCCAAGAAGGCTGAGACTTCGTCGGACAGCTCGTCGTCGGACTCCTCCGACTCGGAAGCCGAAGAGCCAAAGATCATCTCCAAGAAGCGCAAGAACTCGGAAGCCGATGACTCCTCGGCCAAGGTGCAGAAGCAGAACAACGGTGAAGCCGCCGCTGTTGCCCCAGCCAGCCTCGAGATCTTCATTGCCGGTCTCCCATGGTCGGCCACGGAAGAGGAAGTGCAGGCCCACTTTGCCGGCTGCGGCAAGGTCACCGGTGCTCGCATCCCACTGCAGAACGGTCGCTCGTCCGGTACCGCTTTCGTCACCTTCGCCGATGCTGACGGTGTCGCCGCTGGTCTTGCCATGGACGGCCAGGACTTTGGTGGCCGCTGGATGAAGATCCGCACGGCCGAGAAGAAGAACATGTTCGAGGACAAGCCAGAAGGCTGCACCAGCGTGTTCATTGGTAACCTTTCGTGGGACGTCACGGAGGACTCGATCCGCGAGAGCTTCGGCCACTGCGGTGAGATCCTGAGCTGCCGTCTCGCCATGGACCGTGAGACCGGTGAATTCCGTGGTTTTGGCCACGTTGACTTTGCGACCACGGAGGCTGTCGACGAAGCGATCAAGATGGCTGGTGAGTACGTGAACGGCCGTGCTATTCGCGTGAATTTTGCCAAGTCCCGTGAGCAAAACGGCGGCGGTGGCGGTTTTGACGGCGGCCGTGGTGGTGGCCGTGGTGGCTTCGGCGGACGTGGCGGTGGCCGTGGTGGCTTTGGTGGTCGTGGCGGTGGTCGTGGTGGTGGCCGTGGTTTCGACGGTGGTCGTGGTGGCGGTCGCGGCGGTGGCCGTGGCGGCTTCGGCGGACGTGGCGGTGGCCGTGGTGGGCGTGGCGATGGTCCTCCAAAGCGTCAGCCATCCTCGATTCAGAACTTCCAAGGATCCAAGAAGACTTTTGATTAATTTACCAGTCGAAATTGTAGGTTAATAGTTAGACGACCCTTTATACATACAGCAACATGCATATTTTACCTCGAAAGCAGTCTTCATTTTTCATTCCTTTGCTTTGCTTTTTGTAGCATTTGCATCTAATGGTCGAAAGAAAACGGGTTGTCTTTACGAGGGAGTCTAAGGATGCATTGGAGTTAGTGACGGCGGTGGTGCTTGCTGCTCTTGCTGCTACGAGTCTCAGATCGGTCTCTGCTGGCGCTTCGGCTGCGCTTGCGCGACGATGACTTCTTTCTCGACGAAGAGGACGACGATTTCTTGGCCCCTGTGCGCTTTTTCCGGTGCTTGTCGGCTTCATCGTCTTCGCTGTCGTCGCTGACCTCGTCATGGCGCGATGATCGATGGTGCTTCATCTTCTTGTGTTTGCGCTTGTGTTTGTGCTTCTTGCTATCCTTCTTTCTCTTTCTATCGTGTTCATCGTCACTGGCGGCATCGCCGCGAAGTGGGATCGCGTCTGCTGTAGAGCTGCGTGTCGACTTCTCTTGGTCTCCCAAGTCGGAAGTCGAACTTGAGGATTCGTCATTTGAGCCGATCTCTGCTGCTCCGTCTTTCTCACCGCGTGGTAATCGTTCGTCTCGTTTTGTATCGTTCCCAGGCACAACAACCGAGCGCCTGTCAACCTTGGTGGTGAGACTGTTCTGGTCGATTGATACACGCGGATCAGCAACTCCGATTGGCTCAGTCTCGTCCGCTTCATCGTCGTCTTCATCGTCGTCGCTTGCGTCGTCATCGTCTTCTTCGACGTCGCTCTCATCCGAAGGCTCAAAGATGGATTTCAACAGACTCGCAGCTGGTTTCTCCACGATCGGTAGTGGTGGGAGCTCTTCGTCATCCTTGGCCTCTCGTGCTTGACTAGAATTCGCGAAACGCATAGGAACTGGCTGGGCGGTCGAAGAGCTTTCAGTGACAACATCAGTATATGTCTGTCGTTGATTCACGCGCCGCTCAGCTGCAAATTCAACCAAATGGGGGACAAGCTCCTTGTCAAACAGATCGCGTTTTTCTTCATCTGCTGAGGCTTCGCGTCCGGTCGTATTCCCAACGAGGCACTTCACGTGAAACCGTTTACAGAGCAGCGAGCTTGGGATCCACATGATCTCTGTGCGGTACGATTTCTTTGCTGTCATCGTCGTGCTTGAAGATTGTTCAGCAGTGCCCTGGTCACCGCCATCCTGCTGCTCTGAAGTAGACGACGCAGACACAAATCGTTTTGCGATCGAAGCAGAAATGTTGGCACGAAATTGATTCCCAGCAGTGCCTTTCACCAACGGCTCACGCTCTTTCGGTGCTTGGCTGATTGGGGCAGCACCAGCAGTACTTTGCAAGGCTGAACTCAATTTCGCTTGAGCAGCAACAGCAAAAATCCTGGCTTTCTGCTCTGCACCAAGCAGATTAAACACGCTCCCGCCACTCGTTGCTCCACTCAAACTCTCAGCATCCGGGACTTTCTGGATGGTTTGTTGGGGTTCTCCCAACAGAACAGCGCGCTGCTTGGCTGTCATCAGAGACCCCTGACCGTAATTCCCAGTTGTAAAGTTGTGTTTTTGATATAGAGCAGCAGCTGGATCACTTTGTCCGTTTCGATTGTTGTCGTCGTCAAACTGGTGGAACGGTTTGAATTCCGAAGGCACTTCCAGTCGCATCGCAACTGTTTTCGGGGGTTTCTCCTTCACATACGCGAGCTCGAATCCTGGGAGAGCGGGACGTCCATCAGTTCCGAAGACTGGCGCTCTCCGGTGATTTTTCGCCGCTTGTGAGAGCGACTCGCGCGCTTCCGAGTCTATGAGCTTGACTTCCTTCCCATTTGTGAGTCGCGCAGGACCGATCACAGTGTCAAACTCACTCATCGCGGCTGTCCCATAGACATCCAAGTCGTCGTTGTCCTCCAAAGCGCTGAGTCCAAACGCGGTGACGGTCTCGTAGCTGCCCGATGTAGCTTTCATCGCATCTGCGAACGTGACGACCTGGCGTTTCTGCTGCTTCTGAGCGAGTTCGTTCTCCTGGTGTTGCTTGTATCGCGAGAATTCGGGCGCGTTCACGTACGGATCAAAGCCTGCGCCGTACTTGTCGAGTTTTGGCTTTGGGAACGCTGACACGTCGATCGTATTGCGCGGCGGGATGTACACGACCTCCTCTTCTGCCACATGCTCATTTGCTTCGTGATGAGCCCTTTCGACTAAACTCTTAGAAGATGCTTGCTTGGTGCTATCACTGATCTTCTTCTTGCGAATGCGCGGACCGATGGCGTGACCTTCTTTCCAGCCCATTTGGTTCAGCAGCTTGGCGCCGATCGAGTCGTTCACTGGTCGCACCAAGTCGTCCAGGAAGTTCACCGTCGAGTACGCAGAAACTGTTGCTCGCTGCGACATATCCAGCACCTGGGCTTCAAACGCGTTTCTTGGTTTATCCTCGACTGCGAGTCTCTGCTGCTGTTGTTGTTGCTGCTGTCTTGCGCGAGCCTGAAGCGTGTCGTACTGCGCGGTGGTCTCCAGCCGTTTGCCGAGCAGCGGATCATCATCTTCGTCCATAAAGTCCTCTGCGCGCTGTTGCACGTGGCCGCGCTCCTGCCGCGACGACGAGAACGTCGCGGGCTGCCAGCCTTCTTTCGTGCCCACAGAGTTGAAATAACCCGCGGAGAACCCGCCCGTGAACGCGCCATGGAAGCGGCGACGACCCTCCTCGTCTGTGACCTACATGAGTGATGGATACATGAACACATTGCACACCGTTAGAATGCATATACCTGTACATTGACGTCTATATACGAGGTGATACCGTATATGTACGTACCTCTTGGTTCCATCCAGTGCTTCGCTTCATCTTGGCTGATGCGCGGTTGGAATTGAATGACGCTTTTGCAAAAGACAGCGAGCTATTCATGTGAGCCGTTCCAGATAAACATGTGGTTTCATACTTGAAACAGTGAAGTGGAACACGAGGTGAGACAATAGATGGAGCGGTCCCAGATTGTCTGAACGGTCAAACGTGACATCATCATCGCCAACCATCATCATCCGTCGAGTCAACCCAACGACAGCAGCAACAACATGTCAACGCCAACAGCCCCAAGAGCTCCATTATGCACGCCCCCTAGCAAATGCTAAATGCTGAGGCGTCATGCAATCAAATGCAAGGCCACGAGAACCACCATGTAGTAGAACTGCTGTAACATGTATTTGCAGGATAATAAAGTACGCCTTCCCCGCTATTCGCAGTCAATCACAACTCGTCGTGTCTGGCTCATGCCTCCTCGTCCTCTCCCCCTTCCTTCGCAGGGTCGACGCAGAGTGGACAGCGCAGGTTCTCATTGAGCTTTTTCAAGATGCAGTCGTCGTGGAACACGTGGCCGCACTGGAGTGTCGTGAGCGACTGCGCGTCAATGTCCTCGCTCTCAGTTGATCCGGAGCTCGTCGTGTCTGCGCTGGAACTCGGCGGACTGATGGTCGTGCTCATCTCGGGTCCTCCTAGCAGCAACCGACGACAGATCGAGCACGATTCCTCTGGGTTCAAGAGTTCGGACGACTGGCGACTCACTCGCCCAGTCATCGAAATGCGGTCTTCCAGGATCGTGTCTGTGAAGTCCGAGCGGTCGAACACCATGCCTTCATACAGGAAGTCGTACACAATGCGCGGGAACGCGTCGGCGGCGATCGAGCACTCGAGACTATGCTTTTCGCGCGACATGCGCAGGATCTCGTTCATGAACGTCTGCAGCTCCGTGAGTCGCGCTGAGATGACGCTCGGACTGCGCGACCGGAAGATGTGGCGCCGCGGGAAGTGGTGCGTCACGTACATGTAGAGCCACGGGCAGTTGGAGTGGCAGAAATGGCCGTGATCGAGCACGTTCACAATCGCTTCCTTGAGCTCGTAGAACTCCTTAAACGTCCGCCCCATTTCCCACGACTGGCTCAGTGCGGCGTTCGAGATGCGCATCACATAGCGCGGCTGCGAGAGCTTGTTCGCCGGCACGAACGCCTTTACAAACTCGACTTGCACGTGCTCGAGCAGCGAGAGCTCGAGACGGTACTGCGGCGTGATCGACGAGTGGCGGTCGAGCCGGCGCTTGGAGAACGACGTGCTCTTGCTCTTGGTCTCCTGCAGCGACGCACGGTGGCGGAACGGCGGACGCGGCGGCAGTGACTGCGCTCTCTGCATCATCACGTGGTTCATTGGGTGTGCTGCTTGTGGGCGCGAGGAGTATGGATGGGAGGATCACACCGTCGGCTGAGAAGGGGAGGCGGTCTTGTGAACCGGGCGAAGAAGCTTCGCGACTGAAGCAAGCGGCGCGAAGGGGCAGAGGCAGGCAGGTGGGTGTCTAGACAGGTGTCGGGCGGTCGATCTCCCTGTGAGAAAAAACGCCAAGCTGTGTGTGTGTTTGTGCTTTGTTCACGCGCGCGCGACTGGGCTTTGCCCTCTCATCCTCCCTCCTTCCTGGCCCAGCTGTTTCTTGGCATATGGAGGTGGTGGATGCGTTCAGAGCTCTTGAGTGAAGAGCTCAGTTCGATCATGAAGCGTTTCGCCTAACTACACCTCTGTATAGTGGCACATTCTCGACCAGTCAACCTGATCTGCGTATGTGGTCCAGCCCCACTGAACCTCATGATAGTGACACTGCACAGTCTCTCTGTCGTATCGATAGGTCGAACGAAACCCATTTACGTCAGTCAGTAAATACACATGGGGCATAGCGGGAGAGAACGTGAGTTCAGTGAACCCTGGTATTTGAAATGAGGCGTCACGAACCCAGTCATAACTGGGGGGAATATGCTCTCCAAGCTCTATGCTCGTGCTCAATAGCTTAACGAAACCATCCCTTTTTAGTTGACCATCGCCTGCTCTCCTACAAACAACGCAGCGTACTCTGCTATGTGGACTCGAAATTTGCTATTTTTAGGCACAAAAAAAAGAAGCGAATGCCCTAATGAAGACAATCAAGTACTGAACTGGAAGTGAGTACAGCATGAGGCAACCAACCAAGACACCATGCAAAACAACAAGTGCCTTTCAAAGTCATCAGCGAATTCGTGTGAACCAACACATGAAAAAAGCATCATCCATCCATCCATGACGAAGAGAAAAGAAGCGATCTTCTCTGGGATGGACGGATGACAACTTGGATGGATGCAGGTGGATGTAAGGAGCCTCCCACCAAGAGAGAGAACCAGGTTGATTGGCCAACCAGCGTCGGAAGAGAGCTCGCGTCGCGTCACGGTCGGATGGATGCAACATGCGTCGGATGACGGACAGAGCACCGCAGTCTAGGCATCGGATGGTATCAGCGGCAACAGAGTGCTGCTAACAGTGCCTTTCGTGTGTTGCAATTGAGCCGTTTTCCAGGTCACCCGACACTCTCCACTGCTCAATTCGAAGAGGTATGGCTTTCATCTGCCCAAGCAATGGCGGGCAGTAGATTGTCCAATGTAGCGGCTCTGCCTTTCACATATGGGCTTGAATATTCGTGGATTTTCGATCCTATACATTTGATTAAATCTCAAGAATTCATTGCCACTGTAGTCCATTGCTGCAAACCTTAGCACCATCTCAGTGCTATGATGTGAAGATGCCTACGATACAACACTAAGTAATGACGGCGTCATCCTCCTAAGGTGCCGCGCAGCTCCTTGAGCACGCTCCAATGTCGTGCCTCATTTGAGTCATTCATTCTCGACACCTAGAAACTGATTGCAAAGTCGACCGATGAGAGACATGATTGGTTAAAAATAGATATATACCTGGGCAATTTCACCTTTCGTAGTCCGAAATCCGTTTCGTTGAGACAACAACAGCAACCAGCCAAAACTCTCTGGGTTTTGCAATGCGACGCTTGTCAGCATGAAGCTGTTCGCTTGTTAAAGGCACAAACGTATGCGCACTCGCGCATGCAGGTGCGTGCGCTGTTGCTCTGACAAGAGAGACAATGCACGCCGCCACAAATAGGATCAAGAGCTGTCACTTCGTTGCGACAACCAGACAATCTCTCATTCGCACATAGATAAACTATTGTAAAGGTCGAAACGGTACGACGGAGCAACACGGCATGCTGGTATGCCGGCATTCCATTCGCTCTCAAGCAGGATTTCTGAAGCCATTTCTATTCCTAAAAACTCCCAAAATCCGTTGTGAGCGTCTCAACCTTCAAGATTGCTGCAACATGTCTCTTCCAAAACTGGAATAAGTTCCAGTAAGAGGATCTTTTTCAATAATCTAGTAAATAAAAGGTACCTTACCTTCATCATAAGGTGCACTAACTGAAAACCTTTCAAGCACCATTTCGAAAAAGCTCCTTCTTTTCATAAAGTTACTATAAAAACACCCGAATATAGACACTGTTCTTGATTTTTGGTTAGAAAAACCTTGTACAATTGATAAATATCTGCCGTCATCAAGAAGTCTGACAAGTATAAAATCTCACAGGATTTCCGAATCTTTTTCTGTTACAAGGACGGGCTTCGTCCCGCTTAACATCCTACTCAGCAGCTAACACCCCTTCTCCCCTTTTCCGAGGCAGCAAAACCAAGAGCAACCGAGCGGCAAGCCCAAGCCAAGAATTCCTTCGTTCTCGCGAGCGTCACTTCGCCATCGGCCATTCCACAAGAAGCGCGCGCGCCACCAGCCTCTTCTCCCTCTCTCTCTCTCTCCTCGATCAGCACCAAGAAGCCATGAACTACTTCTGGGGCGAGTCCACTCCGGCGCCAGCGCACCCTGAGGCCGCCGGTAAGGTGTACAAGAGCGTGGACGACGTGGACTTTCAGGCGTTCGGCGAGGAGAACGTGCAGATCCTGCTCAACCGTCACTCGGGCCAGGACGGCGTGACGTCCTGGGAGCTCATCGACTCGCAGGCCGAGGGTCACGTGCAGATCTGGCGCGGCGAGGTACAAAACAACTCGTGGAGCCCGTTCCAGGCGTCGCGCCACATCTCGGCCGACAAGGTCACGATCCAGAAGGCGCTGACCGACCCGAAGCTGCTGCTGCAGCTCGACGACATGACCGAGAGCGTGCGCATCTTGAAGAGCCTCGACGACGAAGGCAAGCTCTCTCTGCGCTACATCGTGAGCAAGGGCATCTTCCCGGTTGCGGCGCGCGATTTCTTGCTCGTGACGTATGCGACGTCTCTCCCAGACGGCCGCCTGATCATCGCGAGTCGCTCGATCGCGGTCGATGGCATCTCGGCAACCACGGACGGCGCTGTGCGCGGCGTGAACGTCGTGTCAGGCTACCTCATCAAGGAGCTGCCGGACGCGAACGGCAAGCCGTGCTGCGAAGTGACGCTGCTCGCGCACGCCGACCTCCAGGGGTACATCCCGGCGACCGTGGTCAACATGCTCGGCACGTCAGCGACGGTCAAGATCCTCGCCAACCTGCAGACCATCGTGGAGAAGCTGTAAGCGAGCAACCGATAGATACACACAGAATTCGATAGTTTCATATATACCGCTTGCATTACTTTTGCATTAGCATGAGCATTCGCTTTCCGCATGCTGATGCACGTGCAATTGCACGTACAGCAACAGATTTTTCATTTTCGAATAATTAAATAAAAGTAGAAACAGACCCCAATCCTTACGCCTGTGCATGCAATACACGAAAGTGTTCAGTCCTACGTTTCCCATTTCTCTAGCAACGCATTAGCTGATTGATACGTGCAACAGGCACGGTCTCAAGCCTGGATTCCGATTTGAGATTGCCAATGGTTGATGGATTTGCTCTGCTCTGCTAGCACCACGTGTCGTGCTCGTCCTGGTTGCTCGGCACGGGCTCCAGCTTGTTGTTCTTGATCGGCACGGGGATGTCGAGGATCCGACAGCTCATCATAGCCTTCTCTCGGCGACTCGGCTCGGCGCTGTCCCAGACCGTCACCAGCTCGCGCTTGCGCACGCGCTCGTCCAGGTTGAGCAGCTCCTGGTAGCTGGCGATGTCCACGAGCACGATCTCGACCATGAAGCGGTCCTTTGCCTCGCGCTGCCGCAGGTCCTCTAACTTCGCGGCTGCGCTGTCCTTGCTCTTGTTCTTGCCACTGCTTGCGGATTGGGTCTCGTGGTACACCGGCAGGATCTCGATCCGCTGCGCGTTCGACGGGCCGATGAGACCCCGGCTGGGCTTGACAAAATACCCTTCGTGGTTGGTCGTCTTCACTTTAAACACGAGTGCATGCGAGCGCGACTTGTTGGTGAGGAAGAACGACGCAGGACTGAGCATCGCCCGTCCTGTTCCTGTTCCAGGCTTGACTTTGAACTCGACGGTGTCGCTTGGGTGGATGCTGAAGAGCGACTTTGGCGGCGCGTTTAGACTAGGAATAAGCGGAGAGGGAGCCACCGCCTTGAGGTTCAGGTTCAGGTTCAGGTTGTTTTCATCACTCACAGTGGACTCGAAAGTGTCGGGCTTCGGGCCTTGCGCTTGCACTTGCGCGTCACTGCTGCTGCTTCTCCGTCGATGCGCGTCTCGAAGGTCAATCGTTTTGTCAATGTCTCTCGGCTCAAGCGACGACAGCCGTCGGCGCTGCGGCTGCAACTGGTTCGGTTCGAGCTCTCGTGTCTTTTGCTCTTCTTCTTCTTCTTCCTGTTGTGGTAGCAGTGGCGGAATCACCACCAGTTGCTTCACCGTCAGCTGCGGGCTCTTAGAGATCGTGTCCATCATAAACGTGGCAGCGGAAGGGTGGCTGCCGCCTCTGGGCAGCACCTTGAACCGGCACCCGATTTTGCTGTTCGTCGCGAGCTCGCGCGGCACGCGCTTCCAGAACGCGACGAGATCCGACGTGTCGAAGCCGCGCATGTCCTCTGACTGCTCAACGCTCTGGATGAGAAACCGCTCGCTGTCGCGCATCGCGAGCTCCTTTGGCGCGATCGTTGCGAGCCGCGCGGCAGAGGCGGCGACGACCGAGATCACGATCTCGAGCGACTCGCCCGGCGCGATCACGCCGTGCACGGGCTTGACCGTGAACATGTCGGCGTTGTTCGTGCGCACCTTGAAGACCGCGAGCTTGCGGGCCGAGATGTTGGTGAGCTTGAGCGCCGCGCGCGGGACGGCGCTCTTGCTACTGCTATTGTCATGCGAGCTCTGCTGCGCGTCGAGCCAGAACGTGAGCTGGTGCGCTGGCTCCAGCAGCAGGCTCGAGTTCACGGCCACGCCCGCAGTGATCATCGTTGCTGGTGCTGAAGGTGTGTGGGATCTTTGAATGACGACTGGTGCAGTTGAGGTAAGACGCAGGTAAGAGAGACGCTTGGAAGGACGCTCGTCGGTTCGTGCGTGGTGTCGACTTTTCCAAATAGCTCTTGCAACGCAATAATCGGTGATATGACGCGAAAAGCGAACCCAATGCCTTTTAATGTTGCCTTAGAGGTGTTTGGTCTCTTACGTTGTTGTCAAGTGACATAAATGCCGTAGAGCCTAAGCCCAAAACATGACTGACTAAATAATTGCATTTATGTCAAATGTAGTACAGGCACCATTCTCATTACTAAACACCCAGCAAAAACTATACCCTTCCAAAATCGATTTTTTCTATATGACCATCACTCAGCATTTTTAAAATTGGCGCGCTTTTTGAAGCGCTATGGCGCGCGCCGCACAAACCACCACAAGGGCAAACACAACAAACCGAGAGCCGCACGGATGCCAACTCACACAATGCATTTACGGCTGGCAGCAACGCAGAAGCTGGCACTATGCAAGCGCTACAGTGACCATCCCGAGCTGTCGCTGCGCGCTCTTGCGCATGGGCTGGCGCGACTTTCAAGCTTCCACGGAACCTTTCGCCCGCAACACTGCTGATGCTGTTCAAGTAGCCACTCACCGAGGACGCTGTGCGTGCCAATCCTGCCCGCAAAACAAGCCAGTGTGTGTACTGCCCGCCCCTCGAACGCGCTCTCGTGCGCTGGATCAAACGCTGCGAGCTGCTGCAGATACCGGTGGTGACGTGGGCGACAATTCGCGCGAAGGCGGTGAAGATTTGCAGTGCTCTCATGCATGACGCTGCCTACGTCCCAAACACCAAGCTCGAGAGCATGATATTCTCGGACGGGTGGCTCCAGAAGCTGCAGGAGCGGCATGAACTGAAGCCACGGCGCATGCACGGGGAGGCAGCATCTGCGCGTGCTACTGACGTCGACGTAGGGCGAGCAGCTTTACGGATAATCACCAGTAAATACAGTCCGCATGACATCTTTAACATGGATGAGACTGCCTATTTCTATCGCATGGCGCCTGCAACCTCCGTGGCAAGTGCGAGCATCTTGGGGTGGAAGAAGATCAAGAAGAGGCTGACGGCGGCGGTCACCACGAACGCAGACGGCTCGTACAAGGTTCCACTTATATTTATTGGGACAGCGCGACAGTCTCGGTGCTTTAGCTCGCAATCGGCGAGCGAGCTTGGCATCGACTACATTAACGCCACCAAAGGCTAGATGATGGCGGAGCTCTTTCGGAGCTGGCTCGCGCACTTCAACGAGACGATGCAGGGGAGGATCGTTATGTTCTCCTCCTGCTCGACAATGCTTCGCCCCACCGCGTGAGCGAGCATTTCTCCAACGCCACGCTGCAATTCCTACCTCCCAACATTACAGCCCATCTACAGCCATAGAACGCAGGCATCATCTAGTCGTTCAAAAGCCAGCTAAATAAGATCAGAAACGCATACATGGTGGACAAACTCGACGAGTTGCTGGAGCAAGCGGGTGAGGTAGGAAAGGAGAACGTCGAGTTGAGTGCTGAGCGGCTCTTTAATGTGAGCATTCGAGTGGCAATGCGGTGGGCTCAGTAGGCTTGAGACACGGTGACGAAAGCCACAGTTACAAACTGCTGGTGCCACACCGGCATACCTGCCGAGGAAATCTTCGAGCTCATCGCCGGCATGGACAAGCTGCGCATTGGGCCGCATTCCATCCACCAGCTCGTAGTTTAACTCCCTCCATACTTCTATATTTGCGCATTTTTATTCCCTGCGAAATAAAATATTGTTTGACCTCATTTTTGCTGTTAATGAGATTGGTGCCTGTACTAAAATCAGTCCAAATACGTAGCACTAACAGTACCAGTGCTTTCGTAATTCTACGTAGTACTAAAGTCTATCTCAGTTAATAACGACTTCAGTAAGATTTTGAAAATTTGAATTTTAACAGGTTTTGGCGCCAATATTTGAAGAATATATCAATTTCGCCATGTTGCAATTCGTATG